>SNQJ01S0022554.1:242561-255067 GCA_010110895.2 Picea sitchensis
CATCACAATTGGCACAAATATCACACCAAGCATAGGATTCTTGATTACATTCATCCCCGATCTCCTGCATAATATATCTCTCTTGCATTGAAAGTGTTATTGTTTGAATATTTTGAACATCCTCTTGAATATTCTAGACACATGCTTGAATACGTGGCTCGAGGGCTTCCATCTTCTGTAGAAGTTCCATGAGGATTTGAGAGCGAGTATCCACTGGAAAAAACACATGTGATATACCAAAATAAATCTCTTAAAATTCTCTATCTAATGGAATTGATCTGGTATCAATTTGAGCACCATGTGAAAAGATATGAGCTATGCAGTCTTGCCGCCGTCATGAAGACCCTAAAAAATATATGATTTTAAATTGGCGATATCTTCACTTTTGGAGCTCCAATTCAGATGATGTTTTTTTTTTTTTTTTTTTTAAATTGGGTGAAATTGTGAGAGGAACTAAGATATGTAATTTTCTTTGGAAAATTCAGCCCCATGTGCTACATAAATCAACAAAATCGTGCGACCATCCACGCAAAAACCTTGAAAATGAGTAGATTTTAAAATCATAATAACTTCACTTCTCAGACTCCGTTTTGGACGATTGTTTTTTGAGAGGAAATCATATATACAACTATTTTATTCAAATTCCACACATAAACCTACAAGAATTTTCTAAAGTTTATCAACCATCTTTTTTATTATTCAAAAAATATGTAAAAATAGAGAAAAAAAGATTACTTCTTTTTTGGCCGAAGAAAGTGATCTGATACCAATTGTTAAGTACCAAAGACCTGAATAAAAAATCATCACAATAGATCCCAAAAATATATAACCCACACTTTATTACAGAAACCCTTGAGGTAGGGAAACACCATACAATAGATCTTATTAAGGAAGGGATCTTCTCATGTTCACTTGTCTCTTCGAGGGGGGAAACTCCTAATGAGATACCGCTCCAAATACAATAATTCTTCTTCTTGAATTCCATTACATTTATTGAACCCCTTTATATAGTGCTACCAACCACCTAAGTTTTGGAGATATTTCTATTTTTGACTTACTAGTTCAGTGGGAATTTACTAGAGCTAGCTCTATTTTAGACTTTTTATTTTACACCATCACTATTATGCATGCATTCCTAATAAAATCTCATTGCTTGTTCACTTTTCTTAATGATTGAATATTTTTCCTATATGATTGTATATCACTCATTCATTGTATGATGATTGATTATCTCATTGGAGTAGTGTGAATACATTTTCTCATTCTCCCATATTGAATCTCTCGTCCTTTTCTTGATAATCTTTGTTTGTACTTTCTTTAGCTAGGTATCATGTGCATTTTTCCATGAAACATTGACATGGTATCAGATCCGAGATGCTTGGAGCAAACTAGACAAGCTAGAGAAGATGGAAATCAAAGTTTTAAAGAGCGTAATTCATGTATCTAACAATGTCGCACCCTCTCCCTGTCAATGTTTCATCGAAACTTGCATAGGAGACCTAGCTAAAGCAAGTACAAACAAATATTGTCAAGAAAGGATGAGATATGCACTATGGAAGAATGAGATAATCAATGATGATCATTGTGATACAATGAATGAGTGGAATAAACTCATTTCTACGAAAGAACATTCCATAATTAAGAAAAACAATAAAGAAGATAACTTTCCTTAGAAATGCATGCATAATAGTGATGATCTAAATAGAAAGTCTAAAATAGAACTAGGAAGTTAACTCCCACTAAACTAGTGTGTCGAAAATAGAAATTTCTCCAACACCCCCCCTAAACATCACTATGGAGTAAAAATGAGTCCCAGATACTAGGCCATATTAGGTACCCATGTACAATGAAACTAATGAACACTAGATTAAAATGAGGAAAGATGGAAAACCATGTGGGAAACCCCCCCCCCCTCCTCAAAATATAATGCATTAAAAAAAGAAAAGGCAGTTGCTAGGCAATTGTGTTCTTCACTCCAAGACGATCCCACAAAGACTGAAACTTCATCATAGTGAAGGTCTTGGTGAAGATATCGACAGTTTGTTTTAAGGACAAAACTGCAGATCAATGGTCCTGTCATGAACTATATCTCTGATGAAATGTATGTGTACCTCAATGTGTTTGGTTCGCTTCCACTATACTCGATCTCTACAAAATATTAGTGTACTCTGATTCTCACACCATATGATAGTCGGACAATGAAACTGGATACCAATCTCGGTAAGGAAGTGCTAAAGCCAAAGTGCTTGAATGACACAGTTGACTACTCCTCTATACTCGACCTCTACAAAAGATAAATCAATGGATGATTGCTTCGTAATTGACCATCAAATAGGGCCTAACCCCAAACTGAGAGTACTCGAAAGTGGACTTGTGATTTGTGCCATTGCCATCCCAATATGAATCTATGAATCCTATGATATCTAATGCACACTACTACATATTGAAAAATTTACGACAAACTACTTCCAACGAAAGTATCCTTTTCGTCGCAAAAATGAAGATAAAGATTTAAATTTATCTTCTTTTTTTAATCATCCCGCGTTCATCACCTAGCCGACGACCTCTATCTTTCATCACAACATTTTTCTCATGAGAGATGACAAAAATATTACCGTTGCATTGTTCAAAGTCACCCAACTATTTGACAAAGTCAATATTGACTTGGTCAACATTCATCGCAGAGTTCATTGCATGGGCGACCACACAAATATTAACATTGAACTGTTCAAACAATAACCCATGTATTTGATAAAGTCAATATTGACTTGGTCAACGTTCGTCGAAATGGCGACGAAATAAAATATATAAATATTTATCAAATTAGAGATGTTGCGTCAATCTTGCTGTAATAATGACGGCTCAAAAAAGGTATTTTTGTGCATAATAATAATGGAAGAAAGTATTAGAGGTGCAAAAAAATGTAAAGAGGGTGAAAAGGGTGACGATAGATGTTATTTCCCTTGTAAAAAATGTAGTTTTACATGCCTCATAAGAATTTTAATAGGAATAGCTAAAAAGCATTGTAGGAAATATGGGCACACTAATGGAGTATCGAATGAATATCGTCCCATGGTAATTATCTATATATTCATTATCTGTTTTTATATTGATTTTTTTATTTATAAAATTATATATACACACACACACACACTGATTTTAAATGACTGTTTGTAATTATAAAGTTAGATTTTCCCCCTAATTTTCTGCAGAATGTTGCACCAAGTAGTAGTAGAAATGATTTTGTACAAGTTGAGGAACATGAAGTAAATGAGGATCTCATGGAAGAATATGATGGGACAAATCAAGTTAATGATCCCATGGAAGAATATGATGGGACAAATCAAGTTAATGATCCCATGGAAGAAGATGATGGGACAAATCAAATGATCCAAGATTTGTTTTCTCAGTCGGATGAGGATGTGGACGGTGATGGTATTTGTGATGGACCTCTAGTAGAAAAGGAAAATAAACGACTTTATAAAGGCTCAAGAGCAAATGTTCTCTCTGCTACATTGTTGTTGGTGAACTTAAAGGTTGTGAATCATTTGTCAAACACTTGTATGACACAGATCCTAAGGTATGTAATATGTTTCATCTCATATACATAAATGTTGACTTTTATATATTTTTTCTTGTGTTAATTAATGTGTAAAATAAGAATGCAATATTTATGATCAATATTCTTTACATTAACTGTTAATTGTTTGTTATGTTGTAGATTGTTAGGTGAATTTTTGTTACCATCGTGAAATATTTTACCTCGCACATATCGAGATTTGCATGCCATTATGAAAGAAATTGGAATGGAGTATCAAACCATAGATTCATTTCCTAATGATCATATTATATATTGTGGACAACATGCGTCAAAAACAGAATGCCCACAATGTCTTATCAATAGATATTGAACCGATCAAATAACAAAAAAGGTTCCCCGAAATGTTCTTCGTCATATTCCCATAATTCCACGTTTGCAACGATTGTTCAAGTGTAAAATCATAGAACAATTTATGGATTACCATGCACAAAACATAAGAGGATATGGTGTTCTTCGAATTCCTGTAGACGGTTATGCATTTAGGGAAATTGAGGAAAAATGGGCAGATTTCAAAGATGAACCTCGTAATGTTAGGATTTCATTGACAATTGATGGTGTTAATTCATTCAGAGAGATTAGGTCTATTTACTCATTGTGGCCTATTTTTTTTATCAACAATAACATTCCTCCTTGGATGTCAATAAAGCAGGAGCACATAATGTTGACAATGATTGTTCCAGGTTTTTGTTTACATTAATTTTTTGAGTCTAACATTTTCATTTGTTTCATTTTTTGCATAATATTTTTGTTTATTTATTTACTTATATATACATATCATGGTAGTAATTATGTGTAATTTCAAAAAATTAGGTAAGTACCAAGTTAAATATATGAATGTATATATCAAGCCTCTTATCAACGAGCTACTAAAGTTATGGGACGACATCGCTATGTATGACATTTGTAAACCAATCGAGGAGAAGAAATTTCAATTATGTGAAATCCTTGTATGTACAATTCATGATGCCCCGAGACTAACACATTTTTTTGGTATGTAGCATTTTGTTTCACTTTAATACTATATAATTTTTTAAAGATATCATGCATGTTTTTTAAAATAATCCCATCGTATAATTGACATTAATCCATCTGTTGTGGGTCTTCAAACAAAGGGTAAATTTTCATGTCCAGTTTGTGGTCCTAAGATGAAGTATCATCATTCATATTTTTTATGAAAGGTGGTGTTTGATGAGTATAGGCACCTCCTCCCTAAGAACCATAGGTATCGTACTACTGAAAAAACTTATTTTCAATGCTAAAGAAGAGATTGGATTAAAAACACGAAAAATGACACCTCACCTATGGAGGTTGTAATATAATAGGAATCGTTAAGGTACACAATTTCTTTATGTATCGTATATGTAATTTTTTGAATTTTTATTTTAATAATTATTGAATTTATTTGACCGTATTTGAATTGTTGTGATTTCTTTTATGCTTCGTGATGAAGGATGCCATCATGAAGGTATTAATAATGGGCTTCCACGAGGAATGAAATGTTATCCCATTCAATTCATGAGGTTTCCCTACTATGAGGAGATAAAAATAGCTCATTTGGTTGATACAATGCATATCAGAAAGAATGTGAAAGAAATGTTATGGTGAATCATAGATGGTAGGAGGGATAAAGAAAAAATTGTCGAAATTTGTATTGACATTTAGGAAGCTAATCGTTCAATGCGAAGTGTGATCCGATCAAATAGTGATGTAGAACGAAATAATTACCTTCCATGGTTATTAACAGAGCAACAAAGAAATGATGTAAAAGAGGTCATTCAAAGAATTAAATTTCCCACAGGTTTTTCTTCAGACATAAATAATATCTTAACGAAGAAAAGTGAATTTGGTGGGGTAAAAACACATGATTGGCATACCTTCATTAAGGTAATAATTTTGGTATACATATTTATATATTTTCCATATACATCTTTTAATATTTTTATTTTTTTGTCTATTTTGGTCGAAACAAATAACAATTCATTTTTTTTGATACAGTATGTTCTATCACTATCTCTCCCAAACGACTTTGACAACAACATCAAACAAGTTATATATGATCTTGGAAAATACATGAGGTAAGTAGTTGTGATTTATATGCAAAATGTTCTTTCAATTTGTTGTTGTACTTAATGCCACGTGTTTTACTTGTAATGTAATATATTATATTATGTTATAATGTTGAAACATGTTATTTTCTTGTGTCATGATCTATATATGGTTATCATTGAAATAAATCCATGAAGATGATAGAAAGTATTGGAAGAGAGAAATTCCTTGAGTAATGTGTGAAATGCAAAAGTATCTAACTCCAACATTTTTCAATGAACAAGAACACTTCCTCATACACCAAGTTGAGGAGATTGAAATGTGTGGACTTGTACACACAAGGTCAATGTGGATGGTGGAGAAGCACTTGAAATAGTTGAAGGCTTTGGTTAGAGAAAGAGCACTTCCTCAAGGTTCTATGGTGGAGGGATATATGGTATATCAAGCCATGGTGTATATTAGTCAATATATTACTAAATTAGCAGCGCTAACTATGCATACAATGGATTTCATTTGGGATGTGAACTCCATAAAAAAAATTGAAGTTCAGGAGCACATGTTGGGGAAAGGTAGAATGAAAAAACTAAGAGGTAACATATTCATAATTTTGGAGATTTATATTAATACATATAATTTTTTGTTTTTTGTGTATATGATCATACTCATTAATATATTAATATCTATTATTTCATCAATTATTAATATTTACCATGGTTATAACTAATACTTAATATTGTTGAATTATAATTTTTTGATTCAGCTTCTCAAGATTGGGATGCAATGCATTTATAAATTGCAAACAATCTTGAATGGATGAATGTATGGATTGAAATATGTAAACAACATCACGATGGTAGGTTATCATGGAAAAAATTGTCTAGATTGGTTAGAGAAGCTTGACATAACAGTGATTCCAATGTTACGCAAAGGGAAATTAATTTAGCATATGGTTTGAAAGATGGACATGGAAGCATATTCACCCATTTTATTCAATTATTTTATATTATATTAATTTGATTGTAGGTGTGTCTTGTTCAGATAATTTCAAAATTATATAACTAGCATAGCCGCTAACTCGCGGCTGAGAACGCCGAAAGGTAGCGGTTGAGAACGTGTGCCTGCAATATACTGAGAATGCGTGACTCCAATATAAAATGTTTGTGGTAATTTGTATGTGGTAATATGAAACGTTTGGCTGCATTAGCTTGATAAATGGAACGTGGCAATTACATATCCTTACAGTAATTTTTTAATGTGATTAGGTAAATGTTAAAAGGTAAACATGTTAACGGATGCCTTGATAAATGCAAGAAAGTTATGAACAATAAATATTATCCATTGATTTTGGAGGACGACTAAGAATATGCCAACATCTTCAATGCATAGCCATCAGATTAGGGTTTAAGGTTAAATAAGGTTAAAAGATCATTAATTCTACCCATTGTCAGTAGGTGTACGCCTTTCGGCATAAATATGTTTATTATTTGACAATTCACATTTTACATGTCTAGCATATTCCAGTTGAAACACCACAAGGCTATGTGGTGCAATGGCCATAAATTTCACATCAAACAATTGGATGAAACCTGATGCAGACCCCCTTTTCTCCTAAGGGTTGCACGACGTCCTTGTCAAGGATCTTCAATCCCGAGTTGAATTGGCTCTCTGTGACCTTAATGGTCTCACTTACAATTTAACACATGCCCTTTCAGTCCTCTGGTATGGGTTCTATGGCACCCACAACCTCTTCCTTCACGTTGTTGAACTCTCAAGTTTCAGGCACTAGCTCCTCTCTCCTTAGCCCTCTCCTAAATGTGACCTCGAGATGTTACCTCACGTAAACATGCGATTGCGGAGAAACCAAAAGTGGTTTGATATCACACCGCTTTTCTCCCCACAATTCACCTCCAACTGCCATGAGTCCCTTTGCAGATATTATGGTTTCAATTGCGGCCCGCTCTCAGATTTTTAATGTCTGAGCACTTTCTTGTCCCACAATTAAGCATGACCGTTGATCTCACAGTCTCAGGTGGAGCCCATCGATCAATGGTTCATATTTTCCTCCTTTTCTTCCTTCTCTATGGATCACACCCTCCTAGATCTCTACGATCTGTTGACGTGTTCACCTTTCAAATTGACGATCGTGATTTATTTCGCCTTTCGAGATTAGGGAGTTTCAACTCTCAACTCCTTCTTTCTTCATAGTGGCTATCTTTTGAAATGGAATATATTCTAACACCTTTCCTCCTCAAATCGATGGCCCTATCTGCTTCGGGACTTCAGGCTTTAGAAATATCAACTCTCAACTTTTCTGAAATGCTTTTATCTGAAGCTCACGATCTATTGACATGTGTCTCCCACAAATAGATGACTGCGATTGCTTCGGGTCTTCAGACTTTGGAAAAATCAACTTTAAACTTTTACTTTCCCTCAAAGTATGCAAATTTCCACTACGTGTCCTCCTTAATCAGACGGTTGAGATTCACTTCGGGTCTTCGCGCTTTGGGCATTTCAACTGTCAACTCTTGCTTTCTCCCGGAGTGATTTCATATGAAGACAACGATATGTCAATGTGTGTCCTACCCAGACCGACAGCTGATATCTACTTCATCTCTTCGAGCTTGGAGAGTCTCAACTCTCATTCTTCGCTTTCTCTCGGAGTGTTCTCACCCGAAGACAATGATCTGTCGATGCATGTTTTGCACAGATCGACGTATGAGATCTACTTCAGCTCTTCGACAAATCACTGCTCCTGTGTGCACACAAATATGTAACACTCATGTGATTTACCTTGATCCAATGGCTTGGAATGATCTTGCTCCCTCCTGGATGGATCTTAGTCAGTGAACCGTGAAACCTTCAAGACTTCACTCCCTTTGAAGATTTCTCCCACTATCTCTCCTGAGATTTTTCTCCTCTTTCTCCTTTGACTCCTTGAAGAGTTACTTCAACACTTAGTCAAATTATGGGTCTGTGTACTCCTCGTAGCAGACTCTTGCGCAAGATTTAGTTTCTTGCGGGCGACTGTGCACACCTTGCAATAGTCCCTTTTCACTCCTTGCAAATGGAAACTTCATGCTATCTCTTCTAGGCTTATGAGTCAAAACAGACTCAGTCAATACTTATAGTATATTCTCACACAGGACTTAAGTTCTTGCGGATGACTGTGCACACCTTGTAGTAGTCACTTCGCAATCCTTGCAAAGGGAAAGTTTCACGCTATCTCTTCTGAGCTTTCTGAGTCGAAATAGACTCTGTCAATGCATGCCTTGCGGAATTTATGCAAACCTTGCATGGAATCAATGAAGAGAACAATTGAAACTTATCTAAACACTTCACAGTTTCATATACTTAATAAAATAACCCATTCATTCATGAAAACAAAAATAACAGGGAATTATAAACAGTAGCAACACAATGCCTTGGATCAATTTTCCTCTGTTATATTCATTCAAAAGTAAATGGCTACAACTATGATAAAACAACAACAAAAATCAGTAATGCTAAATCAAAACAAACTCCTACTAACATGTAACAACCTCATTCGGGCATACATAACCTCTATTCATCTCAGAGGGTTCTTAGGGTTCCCCCCAACTACTCATCTACTCGAGAAAAACTAACTACTACTTAATTTATGTTACATTTAAGATTAGGAGTGAAACTCCCAAATCACTCATGATCACTCAACTCCCAAGCATTTGATCTTCTTCAGTTTTCGATCATTTCAAAAAGATTTGTAGAAAATGCCAGCGAGTAAGATTCTGAATTGATTCAAAGGTGCGCTGAGGCGCTGAGTTGTCTCTCCACGTGTGATTGTTGATGATGCTCCTACATCATACTCCTCTGGCCAAACATTCATGGACTCCTGCCCATGAGCTCCTGCACTAACTTTCCATGCTTCTGGATATCAACTTAATTTTCCCAACTAGCATCTTCTACTGGGTGTCCCTTCCACTTGACCAAATATTCAAAATAGGTCTTCCTCCTGGTCTTCTTTCCAATCCTCTAATCAATGATCTTCTCCATTTATGGTTTTTTTTCTATAGGCATCTTCTTATCCCACTGAATCTTCTCTTGATCTTCTGATCTCTCTATGTCATCTTCTCTGTAAAGATACATGTCTGATATGTTGAATATGGGTGATATTCCCACATCATCTGGAAACTCAATTTCATAGGCATTTGCATCAAACTTCCTTAAGATTTTACATGGTCCTATCCTTTTCATTTTCAACTTGTTATATGTTCCCGTTGGGAACCTTTATTTCCTGAGATGTGCCAGGACCTGATCTCCTACTTCAAATTGAAGCTCTATGCGATGTTGATCAACTCTACGTTTGTACTCTTGGCTAGAGTTCTACAACTTCTCTCTGATCTGACTATGGAGCTTCTACATTTCTACAGCAAAATATTCTTCTCCAGCCTTCTGATCTCAGTCTRTTCCAAGTCTAAGTCTCTCAACTCAAATACTCCTCATGGCTACATTCCATACAATATTTGGAATGGGATATTTCCATTGCTCCTATTTGGTGAGTCATTGTATGCAAATTTTGCCCGTGGTAGACTCTGATCCCGCTGATTATGATGCTCAGTGACCAAACTCCTCAACAATTTTCCCAAACTTATGTTCACCACCTTAGTTTTTCCATCTGTCTGAGGGTGATAAGCTCGGCTGAAGGAAATATATGTCCCCAACTTATTCCACATTGTTCTCTAGAAATGACCAACAAATTTGGTATCTCTGTCCGAGACAATACTTTTGGCTAATACATGAAGTCAAAAAACTTCCTTGAAAAATAAATTTGCAACATGTGTTGCATCACTAGTATTCTGGCATGGGATAAAGTGTGCCATTTTTAAAAATATATCCACTACCACAAATATGGAATCACATCCTCTTTGTGTTCTTAGCAGTCCCAACACAAAATCCATGCTTATTTCATCCCAAGGCCTCCCTGGTATTGGCAATGGTTGATACAATCTAGTGTTTTGTCTTTTGCCTTTTACTTGTTGGCAGATTCTACATATGTTCACAAAATTTATCACCTTTTTCCTCATACCTGTCCAATAGTATGAACTGCTCAATGTTTTATCATGGCCGAAATGTCCATCCAATCCTCCACTATTCTTTTCCTTCAAAAGGTTATCCCTCATTGAGAATTTTGGCATGCACAACAGATTGCCCTTGAACAACAATCCCTCTTGAATCATATACTTTTTCCACTAACTCCTGTCTCTCAGCACAGTATTTGCAAATGCTTTGTATGCTTACTTGAAATCTAGATCATCACTGTACATTTCCTTAAGGTGTTCAAACACTAAGGTCTTCACCTGAAACTCCTACAAAATCAAACATCTTTTGCTCAATGCATCAACAACTTTGTTAACATTTCCAGAAATATGTTTTATGTAAAAAGTAAAATTTTGCAGAAACTCAATCCACTTTGCATGTCTCTGATTCAATTTCTTCTGTATGGTTACAAATTGAAAGCTTGGTTATCTCTATACCAGACAAATTTCTTTGGAACAAGGTAGTGCCTCCATTTCTTCAAGGCTTGAATTATAGTATAAAATTCTTTATCATATGTGGAGTAATTTCTCTTAGTCTCATTTAGCTTCTCACTGAAATATGCAACTGGTTTATTATCTTGGCTCAAGACTACTCCAATTGCAACTCCACTTGCATCACATCTCACTTGAAATGTCTTCCTGAAATTTGGTAAGACCAGAATTGGTCATTCTATTATCTTCTCCTTCAATATATTGAAGCTCCTATCGGCCTCTTCTATCCATTTAAAATACTTGTGCCTCTTCTTCACTGTATCCATCATTGGTGCACAAATTCCACTAAAGTTTTTGATGAAATTCCTATAGAAACTTGCTAATCCATGGAAGTTACTCGCTTCAAACATACTCCTTGGTGATGGCCATTCTTTGATTGCTTTTACCTTCTCTAGATCCATCTTCAATTCATTTGAAGATACAAAAAAACCCAAGTAAATGAGCTATGTCTTCATAAAAGAGGACTTCTTCAGATTTATCAACAACTTCTCCTATTGTATTCTCATCATCACTAATGTCATATGTCTCAAATGCTCCTCCTCAGTCTTGCTAAAGACCAATATATCATCCATATATACAACTAAAAACTTGCCAATGAAATCTTTCAGTATTTCATTCATCAACCTCATAAAATTACTTGGGGCATTTGTTAATCCAAATGGAATAACAAGCCACTCATACAATCCTTCATTTATCTTAAAGGATGTTTTCCACTCATCACCTTCTCTCATCCTTATATGGTGATATCCACTTTTCAAATCTATCTTATAAAATAAATTTTCTCCACTTAAACAATCCATTGAGTCATCCATTCTTGGCAAAGGAAATCTATACCTGATGGTGATCTTGTTTATGGTTTTCAAGTCTGTACACATTCTCCATCCTCCATCCTTCTTTGGACTCAAAACAGTTGGTACTACACATGGACTCAAGATTTCTCTGACCAAACCTTTGTCTAACAAATCCTGGACTTGGTTCTTTACCTCTTCATTCTCTTGAGGTGTCAATCTGTATGTTGCTTTGTTTGGAAGGCTTGCTCCTGGTATCAATTCAATATGATGGTTGATACTTCTGATGGGTGGCAATGAGTTAGGTAACTTGTCCACTACTATGTCAGCAAAATTATCCAACAACTCCCAAACTTCTTCAGGCAAATCATCCATCGAAGTACTTGTAAGGGAAACTCTGGGTTTCCTCACCACAACAAACTGTATCTCATGTTCCCTCTTGACTTCTCTTAGGAGTTCCTTCCCACTCATGAGAAGTATGCTTGTGTTGGCTTCTTCTTTTACTTT
>SNQJ01S0022555.1:0-15122 GCA_010110895.2 Picea sitchensis
TAGTGAGCCCAATATTGGGGGTTTTGAGGGTTTTGACATAACAAACCCTAGAGGACGATTCAGTGGTGAAAGATTCCACCTATCTTGTCCCAAGCTTGGTCTCGGAGATGCAATACTCTCCCACACCATTCTAGTTCCAGATTTACTCAGTTGCAGGAGGGTTCTACATCAGTTTCATGTGCAGATAGAGAGAGGGCACACCAGTTGAGGGATTCCAGCAAGAGGGGCGCACCATCTTTGGAGAGAGATTTGTTGTAGGAAATTGGCAGGGCCGTTGAGGATTCTATCACTTGGGTTTTCATTGTAGGGCCTTGGACATCAGATCTAGTGCTTTCTGAGACAGTTTTATGGCTCAGATTATTTCTTGAGCAGCGGGGCGAATTGAAGAGAAGGAGGGCGTTTTTGAGATCCAGATCTAGTCTGTTTGGAGGGGTTACACTTCAGATCTGACCCTGAGACTTTACCTAGTGACTTGCAGTGTCCCGATCTATATTTTTGGAGAGTTTCAGAGCATTTGGAGGCCTCCTTCAGCAGGGCCGAATTATCTAGGGCTTTAGTCATCCAGTGGGGCACACCATTTAGTGGGGGATTTCAGATCTACAGAGATTGAGAGGGATCTTGGATATTCAGGCACCTGGGTTGTTCTTACCATCACCCGATCTATCAGTTGGCATATTTCTTAGGGTGATTGGACACTTTTGGCAGCAGGGCCGAGTTATTGAGGGTTCCAGCCTTCTATTGGAGCGTGGCATTCTTCAACTGGAGAGTTTGGCATTCAGATCTGCTTGTATTGATCTTCATTTCTTATTCATCCTTTGGAGGCATCTTTTGTATTAGCGGGAGCAGTTTGTATCAGCTCTTATCTATTATCTATCTTCTTGGCCATCTGTTGAGCATTTCAGATCGACATCTTCATTGTAGCAGGTTTCTCTATTTTATGAATAAAGAAGAATTGAGATGTTTTTGGATTGTCTATCTTATTGCATATGGTTGAGGTATGTTCCATGGTTATCTCTTTTGTTATTTGCTGCATACACACATATAAACACATCTAAAAAGTAGATCAGCAAAGTGTTTGACGAAATACCTCACTCAGAAAAAGTTTTAAAAAGACACCAAAACAGTCATGATCCTTGCATAATGGCTTGGGATCACTCTGACATACTATAATTCCTACCTTAAAAATATTTACAAATCTCATAATGTCCTGGATGAAATCCCAAAAGTTTCTACAGAACATGATGTTTTTTTATATTGAAGACACAAAGTTTGGGGTTAAGCGACTTACAAATGAGAAAGCTAAGGACATCGAGAGATACCAAGATAAAATATTAAAAATTGGATGGCCTATTATGATCCCTCACATACACAAGCTCTTCAATTTAGTAGTCAAACAGGGCTTCCATAAACCTTGAACTCAAAGCCTCATTGTACCTATTTTTAAAAGTGGAGATAAAATAAATCCCTCTAATTGTAGAACCATTATGATTAGCCCCATTTTATCCAAGATATATGGAAGTGTTTTCGAAAACAAGATAACCATATCGTTAGAAAGCCACCGAAAAAGAGCTAAAGGTCATACCAGTTTTAGAGGTTATCATTCAACTGTGGACCACCTTATGATGTGTAGGATCATTGTAGAGGAGTGTCGCAACAATAAAACCAATCTTCTTTGTTGTTTCGTTGATTTTAGAAAAGATTTTGGCATCGTGCCTTGGACCAACCATTGTAATAGGTTAGAAGAGCTAAAATTTCCCTTCAGGCTGAGAGTTGTTGCGGTAATGTCGTATGAGAATGTTATTACAAAGTTTAGGAGCACTAGGAGTTGGTCAAAAGAAATTAATTGCAATATAGGAGTCAAGCAAGGTTGTCCCCTATCCCCTACCCTTTTTTGCATTTACATTGACAAGTTAGAAGATTGTTTGGAAGTTGTAGGTTGTGTTGGACCAACTCTTGATAATATAGTAATCATCCTTCTTATCTATACTGATGATATTGTTCTTATGACAAGGAATCCCTATGACCTTAGTAAGCAACTTAGAGTCCTCAAGGACTTTTTCTCTAGTACAAGTATGATTGCGCACACTAATAAAATAAAGGTTATGATCGTTAAATCCAACAAGATCACCTATGATAATTTTGTATATGACAATAATATCTTGGAGGAAGTGGCTTCATACAAATCACTAATATCTTTTGGAAATTGTCGTTCTTCACTAACCAGAAATTAAACTGTTAACTGGTGGAACTTTTCATTATTATTAAACAGCGTTGTTTGTTATCTTTTTAAGAATAAATTTACATAAATTATTATTTTTTTTCTTCAAAATCCATTTTTTAATGTAGAAATGGATTCAACATGTTAAAAAAACTTTCAGAACACTTAGGTTTTATAGAAATAATCACTTAAATCTACTAATCCAACAATTTCTCATAAAACTTCAATTAAATATCCCAAAAAAAATTAATTTCATAGAATCTTTAACTTACAACTTATTAAACTACATTTTTTAAATTTCTATCCAAAATCCACAAATCAACCGAAATTCACGCGGGTCTAGACTTTGCCTTGAAAAATAAAACGGTGACTTCACCTTGAAAAGTAAAATAGTGCAATTACGTGCGTGCCTTCCAATGTAGAGACTTCTACTATCTCATTGATAAAAGAAAGAAAATCAAGATGGTTAAACACGCTAGTTGACTTTATGTGGTCTACTGAAAAAGGAAGAAAATTCGGTATGGGGTCCACGAAAAAAGAAGATTAAGATGGCCCACATTAGTTGTAAGCAATTTTAAATTTCTTAAAGTATTAAAAAATCAAATTTTGTTTTATCATTATAATTTTTTCAACATCATTTCAAAAATTTTAGACTAATTGAATTTTATTTAATCTAATTAAAAAAATTCATATATATAAAATTTTCTTTTGTGAATTGAGTTTAATTAGAGTGGTTGAGAGGAATAATTGTTATTTTCCTCACTAAAGTTCAATTCTCATAAGTGACATGTTGAACTTTTTATGAGTATATTTGTTGTAATGGTTTCGACCTTTGTTGTTTATGGACCTTATGCTCTAAAGATTTTAGGGTTTAACCTAGATACCATCCTATATTTGAAAAAAATATAGGTTAGAAGAGATAAAAGTTCCCTTCGAGCTAAGAGTTGTTGCAGTAAGGTCGTATGAGAATATTATTATAAAGTTTAGAAGCACTAGGGGTAGGTCAGAGGAAATTAACTGCAATATAGGAGTCAAGCAAGCTTGTCCCCTAGCCCCTACCCTTTTTTGCATTTACATTGACAAGTTAGAAGATTGTTTGGAAGTTGTAGGTTGTGTTGGACCAAATCTTGATAATATAGTAATCATCTTTCTTATCTATGGCGATGATATTGTTTTTATGACAAGGAATCCCTATGACCTTAGTAAGCAATTTAGAATCCTCAAGGACTTTTTCTCTATTACAAGTAAGATTGTGAACACTAATAAAATAAAGGTTATGATTGTTAAATCCAACAAGATTGTCTATGATAATTTTGTATATGACAATAATATCTTGGCGGAAGTGCCTTCGTACAAGTATCTTGGAATTTATATTCATCACAAGCTCAATTGGAACTATAGCATTGAGAAAATGATAAATGGAGGGTGGAAAGTTTATTATGAGCTTGAAAATAATTGTAAATTACTAAACCTTTGGCTATGGGATAAGAAAAAACTCCACTTTGAGACACTTGTCACTCCTACTATCTTATATGGATGTGAAGTTTGGGGATGCGGTATCTCTCGAGAATCCTGGGGAAAGATAGAGTAGACCCAAAATAATTTTATAACTTATAATCTCAAAATTAAGGGAAATACACCCTATCATATCCTCTTCATAGAAGAAAGTCTTCCCCCCATTGAGAACGCATCTATGATTAGGTACTTAATGTATAAGATCAATATAAACAACATGGATAACAAGAGGGTCCCCAAAATTGCTTCAGACTCTAGCCAAAATCACCAACGACTCAAGTGGGATGGCATAATGATGCCAAGTCTTGACTAAATCTATGGGGAATAAAATAAGAAGTTATTCTATAGATAATTGATGATATTAAAAATATTATACAAGCTAAATTCAAGGAGAATCTACAGTGCGATAAAGAATTAGAGGATAAAATAAAATAAAGATACTATAAGGAGGTGGTTAACCCTAACCTTGAAGATTAAAATTATCTATATGTTTTGACTAGTGTAAAGAAGAGATTCAATATTGCAAAAATAAGAACTAATTCTCATGAGATGCATAGTGACACTAGGCATTGGGAAATCCCCAAAACACAATGGTAAGAAAGAATTTGTCACCTTTGTGACACCAAGAGGGCTGAAGATGAAAAACACTTTCTCCTATAATTCCATGTGTATACCTAAATTACATCCCAATTTCAAAATATTTGTCAAAATACCAACCTTCCTAACCTTTTATGTCATCAAAACTTTAGTGATCTTGGAATGCTTATTTTAATGTTTTTCAAGCATCAAAATATAATTTTAAAGAAATTCAAATCTCTTGCTTTTATTAAGGTCCGATAGGACATTAACCACCACCACCATCATCATCATTATTGTTTATTCTAGGTTTTTTTTTAAAGTATATATAAGATAATATGTATGTGACGACATATTTATTGCTAATTTAACATTTTTCAACACAATAAATCGATAAGTTATATAGATAAAACAAAAGTATACATTAACATCAAAGTTATGATTTATGACATATTTCACGTATACTTTTAATGTTAACTATTTCTTATATACTTCAATTTGTTTGTAGTCAGTTGGGTTTAGTTAATGTGGTTGGGAGGAAAGATAGTTATCCTCTCCATTCAAGTTCAATAGAATTATGTAGTGAAGGCTGGTATTTTTGTATTGTGTATTTACTATGATATTTATTTTGAGTTATTTTTAAAATATTAAAATTTATTTATATAAATTGATAATAATTTTAAAACAAAAATTATACATCTTTCAAAAGAGCGGGGCTTCTAAGATGGAGCAAATCAGGGGGCTCACTAGGTGAGTGTGGTGCGTGGGCCATTTTCTTTCTCAATAACTCTCATAACAAAGATGAATTGTTTTCACTTTGGATTTAACTCAAGATTGTGCTCAAACACAAGGTAGAAAGGATCCACATTATGGGTGATTCTAAGCTAGTAATTAACTAGTTAAATGGCAAGAGAAATGTCACTAATATGGTCTTAAAACCTATTATTAATAGAGTACAAGTATTGAGAGATGATTTCAAAGAAATTTCCTTTACTCATATTTACAAGAAATTCAACCACAGAGAAGATACTCTTTGAAATAAAGCTTTGGCTATTCAAGAAGATGCACTCATTGAGCACCCCTAGGGAGTAGTACAAAAAGTTTTTTTTAAAACAACACAAATGTTTCTTTTTTAATAATATTATATGCAATTTATAAAGAATTAGCGTTTTGGTTTGTCTTAATCATTTTGTTGGAATCTTTTGATCTCTTAAAAGTCTATTCAAAAATGAAATGTAAGACATGATTGCAAGTAGCAGTAATTTCTTACCTTTTAGAAAGATTGGTTTTAGGATCTATAGATCAACTTATATGTATTTGATTTCTTTTTTACATATCAATTAAAAAATTATAAAAATTAATAAAAATAAAAATTAATAAATTCATATAAATATTACTAAAATATAAATTTATATTGAAAAATAATATATAAATATATAAGAGAATGTTTTGATTTTATACTTTACTAGGTTATTAATGAAATCCATTTTTTAAACTATAAACATTTAGTGGTATGAATTCATTTTAATAAATTTATAAATAATTAAAATATAACAAAATAATATATAAATGTTATTAAAATATATAAATTTATATAAAAATAATATATATTAAAGACTAATTACTAGGGTATAATAATTAAAATATAATAAAATAATATATATATATATATATATATATATATATATATATATATATATAGGGGCTAAAGGTGGGGTTGGGGGTGTTGCCTAAGCCCGGAGGACGTATTGTTGTCAACTTTGCTTGGGGACTTGGAACTTTAACCAATAATGAATCAGAGGCCTTTGCGCTTTATGAGGGCATCAAATTGTCTCTTTCCCATCAAATTAGTAATCTTATCATATGTGGCAACTTAATGCTTATCATAAGAGCATATATATATATATATATATATAGAGAGAGAGACTACCATATTTATCTTTTTACACACAGTTAAACATTCTAAAGGACTTGCGTTAAATGATCCAGTTCATTATATGATTATTTGTTGATTCTGATTATGATGATGTTGGATATGATGATACATTATTTGATTTATATTCCTTATGTATGTACTGTGTGGTAGTTTCTCAGTGTGAAAGGACTCTAGATGGATTAAGGGATACCAATGGCATCGATGGGACTCCATGGACTCAGGATGAGTCATTGGTGTGTTTGTGGTTTGATTATTTTTGTTATTGCATATGTGACATATGATGATCCAGGTGGACATTGGTGGTGCGTACCTTTTCCGGCTAGCTCAACACATATTTAAGCAATTTTGGTTGTTACTATTTTACTGGCAGGTTTTGGGTCCTAAATTTTTTGGGGTTGTTTTGAGGCCCTAACGACATTTTTTTGGGTATCTACCGATCAATAAAAGTCATCGTCAAATTTTCATCAACAATTGTAGTCCTCAGACAGGACTTTCCAATGGAAATTTGTCCGTGCATTAAAAAAATAGATTGTATAAAAGTTGACCCAGAGTTGATGTACTCACTTACCCAAAGCAGGGCCCACATGACTTTTGAAGCTTCATCTCCTAGGGGTTTGTTTTGGATGTTTAGGGTTTTTAACATTCATGTTTATTGTAAAAAGGTCTTAGAGAGCCTCATTGTAATCATCTTCTACTTGCAAATGGCCTTAATCGTCCCATCTCTTCTGAGAGAGAGGGCCAGGTTTATGCATCCATTCCATTAAAGCTTGTTTTCATTTGCCTTTATAGTTTTCCTCTGTATTTCCTTATTGAATAAAAAAATTAGTTTTATTGTCTATATTTGTTATTATGTGTTAAGCATGTTTTAATAATGTGTATTCATTTAATTCTTCTCATCCCGGATCCCAGGTGATATTAAGTGTCATGTAATAGGTCTTAATGCATGTCCCAGTAGAATTCAGGAGGTAAAAGAATTGGGTCTCAAGCTTGTTTCTCTTGAGGGATAGCTCTCACATACCAAGTGACCTCATATGAGAGAAAAGAAGAATGACAGATAAAGTCCTTTGCAAAAGTGCACTTGAGGAAACCCTCATGCACAGCGAACGAGATGATGGATAGTTTCATCACGAATCATTCGGCTACCAGTGACATCTTCTTTGAGAGGCGGAGGTGCCACCTTTCAAGGTACAAAATAAACCGTATTCACGTATTTGAAGGTGAGATAGACGTAGATGGTGTAAACAAGTGGTTGAAACTAATAGAAGGGGTGTTTTACGTCCATAGCTTTTGAATAGAGGAGAGCACTCTCCTCTAGAAGTGATTTATGTCAAGATTGGTGGAAACTTGGGCAGGAAGCGAGAGGAACCCTTGTTATTTATAGTAACAACCACCTAGGGTCGCCGGGGGATGGTTGTAATGAACAATGCCATTGGAAGTTATGATGACTTGTATGCGAAATGGACCCTGCGGAAAGAAAGGAGACCAAGCGATGCAGGAGTTTCATCCTCGCCTTGTATGCACCAACCGGGTATCAAAGATTGAGGCGACATTTGGTGCAGTATCATGGTATACACTGGGCCATCCACGCGTAATTTTGGACACATCTCGTCCTTGGATGCGGCCTGTCGATATGTCATCAAAATCAAGTAGAAATTTAAGTAGAGGAATAAGAGGGAGTTTTTATCTACAAATGCATCACAACAAAAGATGGGAAAGGGTGGTCCCAACCCACTGAATAAAGGATGGATAAAATATGGATAGCCTCAATACAACCAGTTTAAGCCACAAGCAAAGAAGGACAGAAGAAAGACAAGTAAAGATATTGGGAAGTGGTGCAGCTTCCAGAGCCCTTGACAACAACCCTCAAAGTAGTCATGTGATGGCAGTGGCTCTGGTGGAATCGGAGTTCGACTTTGGTCAGGAACTAGAAAGGGAAGGCCGGATCAGTGATCAGGAACCGGTGCCACTTGTTGCCACCCATAAGCTCAGACTGATGAACGGATGGGCAGGAAAAATGGGAATTTCTTGTTACAGATGTGGGTAAAGGCACCCGTTGCATGGTGATGGTAATCGGAAGACATATGGGGGTTATCAAAGCGGGTGTGAATGCTTGCCGCACCCACAACCCTACCCAATTGGATGGCTCCACCAAGGAAGCCGTTAGTGATAGCAGGTGTCGTATGGTATCAAGGCCGCTAAAGGAAATGAGAATTGTGTGTGATGGCCTTCTCCTGAAGTTTGGTGGTGATGTTCTTTTGAATTATGACTATGAAGCGACATGTTGTATATGGTCTAGGCCTCGTAGTGTTATAATTAATTTGAACAGAAAATTGTAAAGGATACACGAGGCAATCCCACCCAGTGCTATATCCTTGATTTCTTCCAAGAAATTTAGGAAGGTCATATCTCAGACCGGGAAGTTTGTCTTCTTAGTGATTCACTCTCAGAGTGAGCGAAAGGTTTTAGCCACATCCATGGCCTTCGTAATAGGTATCTCCACATAGTATAATCAAGTAGATAAGGTCATGAAGAATACTAAGATATCTTCCCTCACCCTATCGGTTTTCTCGCTATTTGTGAGTCAAAACTGTCAGTCACGACCCTCGGCCTGCGCCCAATGGGCGGAGTCCTACTCACCTCTCATGTTAGAGAGTGAGGAGGTCAAGTGACAGATCAAAGAACTATTCTACAAGGGGCACATCTGTCCCGTATCATCACCTTGTGGGATCCCAATCATGTTGGTACAGAGAAAGATAGGGTGATTAGGCATTGATTACAGGGCCTTGAATAAAATCACATTTGAAACCGGTGCTTGATTCCCTGAATTGGCGACCTCCTTGATCAACTCAGGCAGGGCAAATACTTCAGTAAGATTAATACGAAGTCTGGATAGCACCAAGTCTCAATAGAACAAACAAATGTAAGGAAGACCACCTTCAATTCAAAAAGGCCTTCCTTTGAAGGTTGGGTCACCTTTCAGTTTGACAAATGCTCCGACCACTTTCATAGAGGATGGATGATATCTGTGACCATTCACCAATACCTCTGTAGTGGTGTATCACGGTTCTCATTTTACAACAAGATGTGGGTGGGAACGCACAACATGACCGATGGGTTTTGCACCACCTGTGACACAAGCTATCATGCTTGGAAAAATGTTACGTAGGTGAATGACTACGGGCTACGATCATTTGATCAACATGGCATACATGTGGATCGAACCAAGATCAAAGTCATTAGGTAGCCATTACAACCACACTGAATAAGCTTCAGGGCTTCTTGGGACTTTGTAACTTCTACTGATGGTTCATGTGGGATTCTCCCATATTGCATAGGCCCTCGACCAAATAACTAGGGCTGGTGGTAAGTCAAAATTTAGCATTAGGGTCGGTTATTAACAAAGTTTGATGATTTGGAAGCAATGCTTGTGAGTCCGATGGGTACTTTCCTACGGACACTGCAACCCTTTGAGATCAGGAGCGGTCTTGGGACTATGTTGTAGAGCGTTGTTCTGCTCGACATAGCCACCCTGGTGGCCTATCATGATAACTAAAAGATGTTGTCAGAGTAAATTACCCTACTACGACAAAGAAATGTACTACATTATTTTGACACATACTAATTGGAAACATTACATTTCTTGGGAAGGAGACAATGATCACTGATCATAAGCCCTCACAGTTCATGGAATACAGAAAAATTATTACAAAATGACCCGCCATCAAAATTGGATCTATACTAACAATTCCACCTCAGCATCAAATATAAAACAGGAAACTTAAGCCCGAATTATTGATTGCCTCAATAGACAGCCAATGTGACATGACATGGTATGCTTGTTTTCTCTTGAACTATAAAGTGTGGTGGTTTTCTACTATGTATGTATAATTTTGCAAAGCATTGCAACCTCACTTATATTACTGGATTTCGGTGGTTTTATTAGACTAAAGTTTTGACAAGTGTTATAATATTCAAAATCATGAAATCCATATCCTAATCTTATTCTCTTTCTTTCTTTCTTCCTTCCCTCCCTTAGGTCCAAGGCGGCTACCTTGGATGCCAGATGTGAAACCAAAAATATAATACTAAGGTTGAAAGCTTATCAAGCACAAAGAAGCGTCCACCAACTGTATCTCCTATTGATAGGCAGTAGCAGTAAACTTGTATTTGGTGGTGAAGGGAGATATACGATTGAAAGCGAAGAATCCAATTTTTGAATCATTATCTAAAGATGATTGGAAAAGTTGAAACAAGACCAGATATTATTCGTTCATTATGGGCAAAGCCAAAATTTTTGGAGATCAAATTGATCTTGCTTTCATATCATCTCTATTAAACATTATTAATTTAGATTTAAGAAATATTATGATTTCAACACACATAGTTCATAAAGGTACAAAATTTTCCATTTTTAAACTAAATAATTTTTTAAATAAGACACTTTATTTTTTAGCAAATACTATATTGCTGGTATTAATTGTTCATTAATATATTTTATAAACATTTTATAATTGTAAATTCCTTATATAAATAAAATTAAAAGTTGTGTAATTAGAAATAAACCTTTCAGAGAATGATGATCATCATATTAAGCTCACCCTTCTCACAATCTAAACAATAAATGTTAACACAATACATCCAAATAACACCAAAAAGTGAAGGCAAATCTCTAAATCCATCAAAGTAATATCAGATTCAAAGTCAATAAAACTAAAACTAAGTATGTAACTTAATTTTTGTTTTAAATTTAACTAATTTAAAAATAACAAGATGATGATCATATATTAAGCTCACCCTTCTCACGAATCTAAACCAAATAAATGTTAACACAATGCATCCAAATAGCACTAAAGGGTGAAACAAATCTAAATCCATCAAAGTATTACAAGATTCAAAGGTAATAATAATAATCTATTTTAAAATCACAACTAAATCATATCAAATTAATGTATTAGATTTTTGTGGACAAATTTTTTTTTTTTTTTAAAGGTTATGAGTTAAGATTTATAGCCGGTAGGGTATAAATCTTAACTCATAACCTAAACACTCAATGATGCACTCAATACTATGCTTATGCTAATAGCATAGTAGTAAGTAGTAAGGAAACTGTATGCTTAATATGAACGAATCATCTTCAATGCCAATCAATATCTATTGCTTTGGCAATGAATCGTACAATCCAACACTGACGTCAAAATGGAACACAGACATGCTGATGACACAGGAGTTAAGGTTACGAGTCTACATTACATAACATGATCTACATGCAAATACTTTATTGAAAACACACCAGAGGTTGATAAACTATGAAATCTAATATGCCCAGGATTCAGTGGAATGTCTTGCAGGTTTGCTGAGTGAAGCCTAAACGATTTTTTCTCTCTGTCAAACAATATGAAAAAATTCTGCTGCTGATAGTTTCCCAAGATCACAGCGGGTCCATAATCAACTTCGGAGCTAATCATTGTCAAGCAGATCGAATCAAAACTGCTGAAATAACTGAAATAGTTGGCAACAGGCAGTACCATGTCTGAGCCACCCTTGAAATGAAATGCAAACTCAGGCAACGGAACATTATCTAGACCAGAGATATTGTAACAGAGTCCCGTACCAGTTTTAGCTTCAACTTCAGTAGCTCGTTTGTATCCAATCTGAGAAGCAAACCCAGCAGCAATCTTCTCATAGATTTTTTTGTTAAAGACAGTGAAAGTAGTTCCTGAATCTATTATGGTTCCTCCATTGCCTTTGGTGTCGAATCTCAATAATTTAGAAGGCAGATTCAAGCGTTTTCTGTCAATACTGACCCCTCTGAGACGAACATAATAGAAAGAAGGAGGAGCTCTGGAATTGATTAGAAAGGAAGTGTAATTCAGAGAGATGTCGCTGGGGACCGCCTTGTCACCGAGGACCAGTTGGCTTTTCTTGTTCTCTTCATCAAATCGGTGGCTCTGAAGGCAATACGCAAATCTATCTTTGCCAATTATGTGTTGACGACTCAGCTGGGAAGGCATAGACAGAGCCCCTCTACCAAATCCTGCAATACCAGAAGGTTGATCAATGGAAGGTATATCAATGGAAACTAACGAACATCCCACTACGAAATGCTTTATTGCTCGCCTTCCGTCTTCCAGAGGTAAAGTCAAGGTCTCCGAGAGGGGCAGCCCCGCCGTGAGTCCGATTCCATACTTTTGTTCATAAAGCGGGCAAGTAGTACGAGAGCAATTCTTGGCGGCCGAGCAATTACCACAGAAGCCCTCCGTGTTTTTACCGTAAAAGGTTTTGCAGTTTGGATCAGCACAAGTTGGACGCTCACGAGACGATGACATGTTCGGAAGAAATAGGCCATTGGATTTCTTAACCCTCTTTTCGGGGCAGTCGATACAAATATAATCTCTCGTGCAGGGGCACCACACGAGATCACTGCCAGTGTCCATGAGAAGCGATAGATCCTGTGGAGGAGTTCCCATGGAGAATTTGAATGAATATGCTCCGTAGCTGCGAGCGTACAGAGACTCCCCCACGCTTCCATTGTTTCCAGTTTTGTTCACCCGCCCGTGCCCACGATGCACCCCGAGCTTCAGTGCCCGGGCTCGATTCTTGGTCGCTTCCACCATCTTGGCGAGTTTCTCGTATTCTTGGTCGTCCTGCACAAGTCCGGCATGGAGATCGGACTTTTCATTTCTCTGAAGTGTGATGATTATCCCATCATCCTCTTTACAGACTATTACAGAGACTTGGAGAAGCATGAGGAGGAATGAGATGATGAGGTTGCAGGCCACCATGTTGAAGATCCTGCAGGAAAGCTAATAATGAATAATGGGTATTCAGATCTGTGATATTAATTAATCCAAACTGAAACTGACGAGATAAGGAATTGACCGGAGATAAGGAAGAAAATCAAGTGTTCCAATCAAGGAATTGACGAGATAAGGAATTGAACGGAGATAAGGATATCAAGGATAAGGATAAGGAGTTGACAGAATATGAACGGAGATAAGGAAGAAAAAGGATAAGGATAAGGAGTTGACAGAATATGAACGGAGATAAGGAAGAAAATCAAGTGTTCCACATTCTCTTGACCTGACTTGACCTGCTGAGAAGTACCGAAGAAACCGCGGCGAAATATAATTTTAAAGAAATTCAAATCTCTTATTTTTATTAAGATCTAATAGAACATTAACCACCATCATCATTATTGTTTATTCTAAGTTTTTTTTAACGTATATATAAGATAATATGTATGTGACGAAATCTTTATTGTTAATTTAACATTTTTCAACACAATAAATGGATAAGTTATATAGATAAAACAAAAGTATACATTAACATCAAAGTTATAATTTATGACATATTTCACATATACTTTTATTATTAATTATTTCTTATATATTTCAATTTGTTTGTAGTCAGTTGGGTTTAGTTAATGTGATTGGGAGGAAAGATAATTATCCTCTCTATTCAAATTTAATAGAATTATGTAATAAAGACTGATATTTTTGTATTGTGTATTTACTATGATATTTATTTTAAGTTAATTTTTAAAATATTAAAATTTATTTATATAAATTATAATAATTTTAAAACAAAAATTATACATCATTCAAAAGAGCGGGGCTTCTAAAATGGAGCAAATCAGGGGGCTCACTAGGTGAGTGTCGTGCGGGGGGCATTTTCTTTCTCAATAATTCTCATAACAAAGATAAATTGTTTTCACTTTGGATTTCTCAAGATTGCGCTCAAACACAAGGTAGAAAGGATCCACATTCTAGATGATTCTAAGTTAATAATTAACTAGTTAAATGGCAAGAGAAATGTGACTAATATGGTCTTAAAGCCTATTATTAATAGAGTACAAGTATTGAGAGGTGATTTCAAAGAAATTTCCTTTACTCATATTTACAAGGGATTCAACCACATAGAAGATACTCTTTGAAATGAAGCTTTGACTATTCAAGAAGATGCACTCATTGAGCACCCCTAGGGAGCAACACAAAAAGTTTTTTTTTTTGACAACACAAATGTTTCTTTTTTAATAATATTGTATGCAATTTATAAAGAATTAGTGTTTTGGTTTGTATTAATCATTTTGTTGGAATATTTTGATCTCTTAAAAGTCTATTCAAAAATGAAATGTAAGGCATGATATGAAATGTAAGGCATGATTGCAAGCAACACTAATTTCTTACCTTTTAGAAAGATTGGTTTTAGGGTTTATAGATAAACTTATATGTATTTGATTTTTTTTTAAATATTAATTAAAAAATTATAAAAATTAATAAAAATATAAATTAATAAATTCATATAAATATTACTAAAATATAAATTTATATTGGAAAATAATATATAAATATATAAGAGAATGTTTTGATTTTATACTTTACTAATATATCAACTTATATGTATTTGATTTATTTTTTAAATATCAATTAAAAAATTATAAAAATCAATAAAAATAAAAATTAATAAATTCATATAAATATTACTAAAATATAAATTTATATTGGAAAATAATATATAAATATATAAGAAAATGTTTTGATTTTATACTTTACTAATATATAATAGGTTATTATTGAAATCCATTTTTTTAACTATAAACATTATAAACATTTAGTGGTATGAATTCATTTTAATAAATTTATAAATAATTAAAATATAACAAAATAATATATATATATATGGGGCGATGGGTGAGGGTTGGGGGATTATTTATAAGCTCGGAGGATGCATTGTTCTCAACTTTGCTTGGGGACTTGGAACTTTAACCAATAATGAATCAGAGGTCTTTGCACTTTATGAGGGCATCAAATTGTCTCTTTCCCATCAAATTAGTAATCTTATCATATGTGGTGACTTAATGCTTATCATAAAAGCATA
>SNQJ01S0022555.1:33989-55127 GCA_010110895.2 Picea sitchensis
AGAAATTATAAAAACTACAAATAGAAAATTTAAATTAAAAATTAACCATACATTTTAAAAATTAAAACTAAAAATATATACTAAAATTTAGAAAATTACCTGGAGTTCGGTTCGCCCACACGACCCCTGCGCTCACGACCTTCGCTCACAGACGACCTGCCTACACAACCAGCGCTCACGACCTCTGCTCTCAAGAAACGACAACAAAGTTTGTAAAATGTTTCAAAATCAATGTGTGGTTGATATATAAACAATCTTTCGGCCAAAAGAGTGTTCGGCCGAACAATCTTTCAACCTAAAAATAGTTCGGCCGAACAATCTTTCGACCGAAAGAGGATTGTCGGAAAGAAAATATCCGGCCGACTAAATTTTTACACGCAAATCGAGGGTGCGGTTATTGCACCGTTTGATTTGACGTTTCATTTTTCGGCCAAAAACAATATTTTTCAGAATTTTGGAGACTTGATTGTCACGAAAGTGTAACCCACCTCCGTGATTTCACCCCACCAAGTCTTGACTAAATCATTGGAGAATAAAAGAAGAATTTATTCTACATAATACCGATGATATTCAAAATATTGTACAAGCTAAATTCAAGGAGAATTTATGGTGTGATAAAGAATTAGAGGATAAAAGAAAATTAAGATATTATAAGGAGGTGGTTAACCTAACCTTGAAGATCAAAAGTATCTTTCTGTTTTGACTAGTGTAAAGAAGAGAATCATTTTTTCTAAAATAAGAACTAATTCTCATGAGCTGCATAGTGAAATTGGGCATCGGAAAATCCCCAAAACACAATAGAAAGAAATAATATGTCACCTTTGTGACACCAAGAGGGTGGAAGATGAAAAATACTTTCTCCCATAATTCCTCGCGTATAACCAAATTAGATCCCAATTTCAAAATATTTGTCAAAATACCAACCTTCCTAACCTTTTAAGCCATCAAAATTTTAGTGATATCGAAATGCTTATTTTAATGCTTTTCAAGCATCGAAATAACATTTTAAAGAAATTCAAATAATCTCTTGCTTTTATTAAGGTTTGATAGACCAATTTTGGTCTTAGTGGACGTTAACCAAAGTATATATAAGATAATATGTATGTGACGACATCTTTATTGTTAATTTAACACTTTTCAACACAATAAATCAATAAGTTATATAAATAAAACAAAAGTATACATTAACATCAAAGTTATGATTTATGACATATTTCGCATATACTTTTATTATTAACTATTTCTTATATACTTCAATTTGTTTGTAGTCAGTTGGGTTTAGTTAATGTGGTTGGGAGGAAAGATTGTTATCCTCTCCACTCAAGTTCACTAGAATTATGTAGTGAAGACTGCTATTTTTGTATTGTGTATTTACTATGATATTTATTTTGAGTTATTTTTAGAATATTAAAATTTATTTATATAAATTATAATAAATTTAAAAAAAAAATTATACATCTTTCAAAAGAGTGGGGCTCCTTAGATGGAGCAAATCAGCACTCTCACTAGGTGAGTGTGGTGCGGGGGGCATTTAATTTCTCAATAACTCTCATAACAAAGATGAATTGTTTTCACTTTGGATTTAGCTCAAGATTGCGCTCAAACACAAGGTAGAAAGGATCCATATTCTGGGTGATTCTAAGTTAGTAATTAACTAGAGTTAAATGGCAAGAGAAATTTCATTAATGTGGTCTTAAGGCCTATTATGAATAGAGTACAAGTATTCAGAGGTGATTTCAAAGAATTTTTTTTTACTCATGTTTATAGGGAATTCAACCACAGAGAAGATACTTTTTCAAAGGAATATTCTCTTATTTCTCTTTTTTTACTCATGTTTATAGGGAATTCAACTACAAAGAAGATAATGTGGATCTTTATGGATCTATAGTGAAATATTCTAAGGAGATCTATCTTATCTCTAGATGATGTTTTAAGGGTTGTTCATAAAGCACTTCATTATTGTGTTTTTGTTTATCTTAAATAAAAATACTTTTTTTTCTTGGCAAAAAAATAAAGGAAGTTGGAACTACTATTTTAATTTCCAAAATCCTAATTCAAGATGAAACTAAGTTCAATAAAACAAATCACTATATTAACATTATAAGAACAATGTGGAATGGTTTTACTATTTTTTTATAGGTAAATCATAAGAGAAGATGAAATTATGTCCAACAAATCCCAATTACTGGACTCAACCTTTTAACATATAACCTTTTTAGCAATGTTATATTGTGCATTTAAACTTGTTTTGGATTGTAGATCCTTGTTGAAAGATGTTTACATTGTATCATTGCTAAAATCAATGCATTGTATAATTTTGATAATAACATTGTTGAAATCAATGCTAGATCATTTTGAAATGGTAATTATTAAAATGAATCTTTTGGATTATTATACTATTTACTACCCTTCAATTTATGTTCACATGAACATAATCAATAATCAATGCTAGATCATTTTGAAATAGTAATTATTAAAATGAATACTTTGGATTATTATACTATTTACTACCCTTCAATTTATGTTTGCATGAACATAATCTACAAAGGTATACATACCCTACCCCCTCTGGATTTGAACCTGTGACCTCTTAAGAGGAAACACGTGTTCTTAACCATTAGGCCCATTATAGGGTACTATGTCAAGATAAAACTATGTTTAGGTAGTTTTTTAACATGTCAAATTTAAGGGTTGATAATTTCAGTTCACAACTCTCATTTATTATATATTAAATAAGAATATATATATATGAGTTGGTTCATAGGGTATTGTATTCTATCAAGAGAAAATTATGTTTAGGTAGTTTTTTAAAATGTAAAATTTAAGGGTTGATAATTTCAGTTCACATTAATGTTGATGGTTTCCTTTCCACAATCACACTTCAAAAAACTTTCAAATTGAATGCAAAACTTTATTACTTATTGAATCATTTTATTGAGATTCACTATATTTATTTTAACATTAAAACTTAAAATTCAATCAAGAAAAATATAAGAATTGTCCAATTTTTACAAATTGTTTTTTATGGTATCATTGTTAAAATAAACAAGGGAAATAGTTGCAGAGCAGCTAGTCCCTGCTTCAAATTGAATGTAAAACTTGATTATTTATTAAATCATTTTATTGAAATTCACTATATTTATTTTAACATTAAAATTTAAAATTCAATAATAATAAAAAAAGATAAGAATTGTCCAAATTTTACATATTGTTTTTTATGGTATCATTGTTAAAATAAACAAGGGAAATAGCTGCAGAGCAACTGGTCCCTACTTAGTTTTATTGTATGTTGAGGCTATGGCCTAGTTACTCTATAAAATTAACGTGACACATCTAATTTAGATTATAAAAATATTGTATCGAGCCTAGGTGGTTGAGATGTTTCAACACTGTACCATTAAAGTGTGAAACTTTCAATTTATATTATAAAAAAATTAATATGATGAACCCAGCTAACTCAAACAAAAAAAACTACTAATTTCTCTGGGATTGGGATATGAGAATGAGGATTCGGATTAGGAGTAATCTCAGCTCACAATTTTACAACGAAATCAAAGAATTTTTCTTCAACGAAATAAAATATAAGTTTTCTATAATCAGTATGAATGTCATTAGACTCTTTTGTTATAGTCAAATCAATATTAAGAAAAATACATTGCTTCAATAATCAGTTCTTTGATTTATTTTGTGATTGTATTGCTTACTAATAACGTTCAATTTCCATCTCAGATTGGCCACACTTTGATAGCAATAACGTGGAGTTAAAATCTTACCCATTTGAGGAAGCATTAATCTAAATTCCATTCCACATAAAACAATATATGGTAGACAAAACATGAGTATTCATTATTCTAGTTCTCAATTATACATATGAAAACATGATATAGTCTCTGAACATATCTAATAGCAAACAATTTTGCATACACAATCTCTTCCAAATATGAGGATCCCTTCATGATTCCACAAGCATTATTTTAGGTGTATTAAGAATATTAATAAGAAACATTTTCAAACCAATATAGGAGGCACAAGTAACTTAACTTATATATATATATATATATAGATATTAGTTTCTCAAATCTGAAGCAGCTTAGTGATCGAAGTAGCATAGGCAACCCAAACCGTCGCACTTACCATGGGTGGTTTTCTTTTTGTTTATGCTGCAGTCATTTTCATCTTTTGGACAATATACACCTCTCCCCTTTTTGCTTGATCTTTCACAAAAAAAAGCATAAATATCACTCTCAAACTCTACCGACAATATTTATATTCATAGAGGGGCACCCATATCCATGAGTATTAGTAACAATTGACCATAGCATCAATCATCACTTCCGGGGCTTGCACCCAGTAACCAGGACTTCCCAGGTGGTCACCTATCCCAAGACGCCTCTAGCTCAAGCACACTTAACTGTGGAGTTTTCCCCACAGTCAAGCCCACTTAGCTTGCTACCCCATTTGAAAAACCTTAGCAAGTATTGTGCCTTATGAACTATCCAGTTAGAGCTCCCTTCACTCTTATTGAGCTAGAGGCGTCTTGGGATGGGTGACCACCTGGGAAGTCATGGTTACCGGGTGCAAGCCCTAGAAATGATGATCGATGCTATGTGATTCATTTCGTTGGTTTCAATTCCACTTCTTCACCCATGTGAGCATCACCTGATGCAATGAGTGCTAAGTGGGTTATTCAAATCATGAGAATTATTGGTCAGTTGCTACTAATACTCATTGATATGGGTCATAGATTAATGACTTACTCTACGCAGTTAATCCAAAAAATGATATCTAATATTTATATTAAGAAACAAAACACCTAACAAAATTATTATTCAATTTCAACCACCAAAATATCCATTCAGTATCAAAATACGAAAGAAAAAACAACAAATACCGCCCTCGTGGCATTCATGGTAGCCAGAAACTTATCTTTACCACTATTTCTCATTCCCTTCCTCGAATTAAAAAAATGAAGGAAGCACTTCATATATAGAAAATTAAAGTTACGGGTTTTTTCATTATCATGAAAAACTGGAAATTATTATAAGTATAAATTGCAATTCTGAGATCTCTAAATATGCTAAAGAGAGCAGTGACTCCCATCCATATTTTTTAAAATGAACAATTGTGTCATAGGAAAAACCACTATTAATGTTTACACATCCCAAAACTTTAAAACTAGAAAAGATGAAACATAAGGTGTTACTTAGCAAAAACAAGAACCTTTAAAAAAGGTTAACAAAATTCCATAAATCATAGCAACGTGCCTCTATAATTTTTGAACCACAATATGCAATGGCGTGGTCCCTTAACATTAGTACTTTTATCCACATACATGTACATAAAATAATGTTCAATTATATAACTAATCTTTCTTGGTGGAGTTATAAATTTGATAAAGGTGAGAATAACACAATTTTGTATATATTTTTAGTAGCAAATAAAAACTTAGAATTAACGTTCAACCATGCCTCAGACAACAACCCAAAACTATTGGTTTACATGGCAAAGCATGGCCATTGTAATTGGAGGTTTATTGTTAAACAAGAGCGGTGCACGAACAAAAATAAATTAACAACAATGGAATACTAGAGAAAAGGAAGGTGTTATATAAGAGAGGATGGGATGACAAATGTACAGTCCAAAAAAATGGGTTCGAGCTCATATTTATCTATGACAATGTCTGAATTAATGGATGCTTCATCCCTTAGAGAGACAAACCCTTCGGCCTTGGAGGATATCAGTGTGCTTAGTGTCGTTCCATACCCTTGGGTTAAATTGAAGGATCATCCCCACTGCACATTATTTGGTAATTCTTGAGCACATTATTTTCTCCTAATTGAATGCGACCTCTATTTCAAAGGTTGAAGGAATGAAAAGAACCTTACTCCAGTCTACTCAAGTGTCCTATTTTCTTCCCTCTAACAAATACTCAAAAATATTTCACATACACTGGGGTAATTACATCGCATCATCATTTTTAAGCAAATGAAAAATTTGAGAGATAAATTTCGAAATTCCAAATATTATTTTGGTTTAAAAAAAAAATTGTTTTTATAAATATTTTGAAGAAAATTTAAGTAAAACAACCTCAAATACGAAAAGGTCAACCAAATATGACTCTAACCGAAAGCTATAGTCCCTACTTTGGTAGTGACTAATAAACCACAATGTTTGTAGTATATAATTGTTAAAATCAATACAATTAAATGTATTTGTAACTTTTAACCTATCGACATATGTATAATTAGCACAATCATTTTGTACTATATTATTGATAAAGGCAATACACTTAAATATTTTAACCTTAATATATATATATTTTTAAATCAACTTATCAAATATTTTAAACTTAATTATATTTTTATTTAAATCAATTTATCAAATTATTTTAATTGATATCATAATAAAAATCAATCTATTTACATTTATTTTATAATAAAATATATCATATATTTAATTATTTTTAATGTATATGAAAATCCTATCATAAAGCAATACATGTTGGGGAAGTTTAATCACTTTTCAATAGAAAATTCGCTCAATTATATTAGTGAAAATCTATTTTTTTTACATTTTCTTGACCCCACAAATGTTCATAGCAGTACTAGTCCATAGACCATGCTAATAAACAAATTCACGCACATCCCCAGAAAGTCACTAGAGATGAAAACAAACACACAAGCTGTAAAAAGAGATACAAAACAAGGCTAAAAAACTCCAACACAAACAAAAAAAGAAGCTAAACCAGTGGTTGCACGCCCCCAAAGGACCTCAAAGTGTAAACCAAAACACTGGATGCCCCTAGTGTGGACCTCAAATCTCTGGTTCAAAGCCTCTTCTTGCGGAGGAGGAAGAGGTCAAGAGGGTCCAGAAAATCGAAGAGAAAACAAGAAACCAGCCACACCAAACCCCCAAAGCCACCACCACCGCAAAACTCCGACGCTATCACCCACCCCGAATTGAGCCCTCGAACACACGAAGGCTGCCTGAAAAGAAAAAATGGAGCCTCAGCAGTTCAAGCATACTCAGGCTCAGGGGATCGTTCCCGTAACACTGCCCCGAGCAACCTCCTCGACCCTGTTATCACACAGTTTGTAGTTAGGATAATATATGGATGAAAAGAGGTCAAACTAGCGTAACTAAACCAATCCCACCCACTGTCACCTCGATGGGAAGGTTCTTTGTATTTAGGGAGGTAAGGCCCAGGGGAGACTTCATCGGGGACCTGGGGTTTTGAGAAGGCCAAAAGGTTTAGCAAGGCTAAGTGATAATAATCCCCCTCACAAATCACCACATGATCAAAAAGTCTGACTTATAGCCAATAAAGATAAACGGAAGTAATAACCAATGAGATCACCTGCCCGAGACAAAGAAACAATAAAAATGCATGTGCAAGCTTGTTTGTTGGTTAGTACTTCAAATAATAAATGAATTTTATGATAATAAGAAATTGAGTAATAAATATTGATGAAGTCGATGTTTGTACAATAGCAATGGTTACAATATCACTTCTCAATAAATGCTAAAGAAAATCGACATTCAACGTAACAAGTTAACACTTCATAGTTAATGCCTTAACCAACCAGTCAATTGCTTTAAAAATAAAATGATAGTTGCACAAAGGTGTTTGTAGCACAAGAAAGATGACGACATAAGTAAGGTTAGTAGAGTTAGTCTAGGCTAGAGTTAGTATGGTTAGGGTTTGTTCAAAGGTATCGAAAGTTTGTGAGATCAAGTCTCTCAACATGTGTGGCATTAGATCTTTGTGTTTCTAGGGTATATGGAGTCAAAGGAGGACGCAAAAGCTGAAGGATCAAGTGATAGTGGTAAAACTAAGAACAAGAGAGTTAAACCTTGAGGTGTTTCTATGGCAAGGCCTCAAGGGTGAAACCCTAGGGGAGAGAGGCTCACTTTGGTGTAGGGGAACTAGGCCTCAGTGCTCTCTCCTCCTTCCTTATCTGAATGGAAACAACTATCTTGAATAATGATTGATAAGAGGTAAGACAAGAAGGTTTGTAAGAAACGTGTTGCTAAAGAAATCCTTTACCATGCAAACCCTAGGGAAAATCGGCTCACCAAGGTGTAGGGGAACTAGGCCTTGATGCATTTTCTCCTTCTTAGCTCAAAAAATAAGAAAAACAACTATTGTGGAAGAATATGGATGGAGTATTTCTATGGAAAGGCTATATCCTCTTCAATAAGGCTAGAAGGAAAGAATAGAGTGTTGCTAAGGCAATGCTCTATCTCACTTCAACAAATAAAATGGCTTAAAACCTTGGTAGGGACATGAGACAAGGACCTTTAATGTGTGCTTGTCACCTAGGGTTTAAATCAACAAATTATAACCATAAATGCAAGAAAAACAATACTACAACCATTCAATTAAGAAGTTTTGTAGAAATTCACTTACATTTAACCAAGAAATCATATAGCAAACCCTAGTTGTAATACCTTCCACCAAGAGAAATGCCAAAATGCCAATAAAAGTCCAAAAATGTCTTCCTTCAACAAGTGTGCCTCCCAATTTCAGCCAAGAACCCTTGGAATGGCACAAATTTCAGACCTCACTAATGAGTGAGTAAAATATGATGAAAAAATGAAGGTAAAAACCCTAAGTTTATATAGTACAATGACCTAATTTTACTTTTTAGGTCATGAAAAGGCTGACAAGGCCAAAATATTAAAATCATATTGTTTTACATTAAATGTTTGAAAATTAAACCCTAATCAAGTAATAGAGAGACGTCATTCCCTTTTTAGGGTGACGTTAGCCCTTTTTAGGGCAAATGGAGCCTCCTGGAGCAAAACATTAGCCCTCCTTGGGCTTCTCCAAGATGCCACACGTGCCAACACTACCATCTCTTCCTCCCAAAACATCCACACTGCTGGGTGACATCATGGGCATCCTGGGAGACGTCCAAGGCCTTTCAAGGTCAATGTCCTTGTGGAGAGGGCTCACCCCCTTAGGTATAGGTCTACTCAGCTACCTCTGGTGGATTCTTCTACTCTTCCCTAGCACAAATGGTCTGGTTTGTTTCTATCCCTTGTCGGGGTCTCAACATCCATCGGGTGGTATTTTCAACCCCATGGAGGTCTAAACTGATCATCTCCCCATGTGTACTTGTCCAACATGGTACCTGTCTGTCGGGCATGATCCTGCAGATCAACTGCTATGCCCTCCATGGGCTCATAAGTCACATGGATCATAGAAATGTCAATCACATCTCATCATCAATATTATTAAACATGTGCATAAAACCCCTATTACCCCAATTAAATGCTCAAAGAGATTATACAAGTCTGCAATACAAGTTTGAGGAAAGTGATAGGGAATCCTATTGGGCTAGTGTCCACTGGAAAAGGAAAGTTCCCGGGAAAGACTAAATCTAAGTCATGTAAGTGGGTGATGTGGGTAAGGGATTTCTTGATAGTGGGTGCAGTGAAGGTAGGGGAATGCAGATTCTTACCTGTGGGTGCCTTTTTCGAAGGCGAGTTGCACCTGTCCTGGATGCAATTGTTTCCAAGCCCATTCATGCCTTTTATTCTTTATTCTTATTTATTTTTCTTCAAGAAGCTAATCAAGGGACACTGCCCTGGCATGATGACCAGTGGTGGCAGCGTTACTCACAATTACTTTCACATAAATGAGAAAGTTGGCTCGTGATGAGACCCACTTTCTTCTGGCCATGCAACCAATAGTCACTACCTTGGGGTGGTAACCAGCTAATAGTAGTGTCATACTGCTAGGTACCCATGGACCTAATAGGATGGCTCGTGATGAGACCTCCTATCCTCTGACTAGGCCTTGTTTTATTATTTTATGGGTCCCTCTTGTTTCTTGCTGAGAATCCTTTTACTTCTTTCTCGGGGATCCCTGGGCGAAGAATCTTGAGGTTTTATTTTTAGGCTTGTATCTTTTTTCCATATTTCTTTTACCTTATGGGCCTTTAGCCCCTTCTTCCGACAAGGCAAGGTGCAACCCTTTAAATGATTGGCCAACCCAATGCCCGGACTAGTGAAATGGGGTAGGTGAGTGGGAAGCAAGATGAAAAGGTCGTAATATGAAGGGAGTGAGCGATGACTTTTCAGAAATCCCCCCAGTGGAAAACCAAAACCTACGAGCACAAGCTTGCTAGGGCATCCTGTCATTCCCCCCAGACATGGTCAAGTGGACAAGTATAAGATCCAAGCATTTGTTAGAAACAAAAGGAATTAAATGCACATATTCAAAGGTTTTGAGGATCATAGTGACACATACCATGATACCCAGACTCATTACCTCATGGATCAAGAACCATCTCTAACACAAGACCAAGTCGATCTTGATGGATGTTGTTGTTGGAAAAGTAGAGACACTGAAGGGAAAAAAGATGGGCCCTCTAGGGCCATGCCTAAGTCGATCTGGCTCTCGGTGCTCCATGTCTAGGACCTGTGGGCCTCAAGACACAATCTCCTAGTTATCCCTAAAAGTGGGGATAGCAAGCCCCTAACATCCGCCTCATGGAATCCTCTGCCAACCACTGAAGGTCCTCACGCCCATACACAACGCATTGACGCACCACCCGTAAATCCTGCAGAGTTCGAATCCTCCGCCGCTGCCATCCATTCACCCTTGAAACGCCCTTGCCCACTCGCCCTATAAGGGTCTTATGCCTGCGCTCTCCCTTCTCCATGGAGGCCAAGGATGCGGCTAAGGAAACCTAGTCGTAGAGCCCGTAGAGCCAGAAACCTAGATCAACTCTCAAACCTGCCCTTCTTTCCCGCTCGCCCTCCATCGCACGACCCTCTGTTTTTTAGTATACTTGTTATCAATGAAAGCACACTAATATGGGGAATTTTAAACACTTTTGAAATGATAAATACACACAATGCATGTGCTAACAAGTAGAAAATGCAAAAACATGCATACAATTTCATAAAAATAATATTGCCACATTTTGCAAAGCTATGGTAACTTTGACTTTACCATAAAAAGACAAGAAAATTAAAATTCCAATGGGATTGTCAGTATGCAAAGCTTCACAAACTTATTAATGATGACTCAGTAATGAAAAATAAGAAAAATATAAGCATTACAAACCTCATCAATGAGCAATGAGTAATAGAAAAATTATTCGATCACATAAAATCTTTGTCTCAATCTCCTAATGTGATTTTGTCGTTTAGGATTAGGATGGCAAGTGTGCATCGTTTCCATATATAAATGTAAGTTGCAATTTTTATTTATTTATTATTTATTATTTATATATATATATATTATATATGTTATTTGTCTAAAAATATGTGTTATATGATTAACATATACTATATTTTATAGCATGAGTCTGTGTGTAATATGAAGACCTTGGCTGACCCATGGAGATACACTCTGTGACCTTATTGTGACAAAGATGGAGAAGGGAGGAGACTTCCATGCATCTCATCGTCCCATGAGGTAAATCCCACCCCATGCATCTCATCATCATCTACAAGGTCTCAATGGTAGAAATCATAGCATTGCAGTCTCATTACTAATTTGATAACACATGTCAAAGATAGATTGTTTTTCATAGACATAAAACACATTCCATTAGGGGCTTAATTTTGTGTTAGCATTCCATTGGTACAATTTCTTTGAAAGGGAAAGTCATGGCCTTTTGGGAACCATTGTGGATTTATTCATCTTACTCAAAATTATTTTGATTAAGGAAAAATCATTGCACATTGTTGGCATAAATTTTGAGCTTGCATTTCTTATCCCAAATCGATTTCCTTGATAGAACAAGACGAGTTGTAGAGCAGCAAGTCCCTGTCGTGAGGGAAAGAGGGATTCCATGTAACTTCATAGGAGCTTCCATGTAATATGAGTGAAACACATCGAGGCCAGAATAGCATACCATACCCATTTGCAATATCGTTATACATCCACTCAATTTCAAAAGGATAAAATGTTGTTACTCATAAAATGTGCATATTATGTTACACAATGAAACTTAGCCTAGGCCAGGTGAGAATATAATTGAATTTACCATATTATAAGGAAACCAACCAAATTAAAAATCCATTATAATTCGAAATGAAAACACATAGTTGCTTCATTAATATAATCGTGGCAAATTGAAAAATTAGTAGAAAATTTTACTAAATGTGGCATTCAATGTTGTCCTTTTTGCTCAATCGAATTAAAAAACATAACGCACCATCCTTACACATTTTTTATGGAAAAAGACAAAGCTCAACACTTGTTATTCATGGGTGGACACGTGAAAGTGATGAAGGTGTTGGGTGGACACATTTTCTCTGCGGTGTTGAAAGCTGGACATGACTGAAGGCATTTGTACCTTGTTTGTTTCAGTATTTCATTTATTTAAAGGGTTAGTTGCTTCTTATTACAAGTTATGATGTTGTCTAATTGGCTTAGCTGAGCCCAATAGATAGATCAACCAGAGTTTCGAATATCAAATTCAGACAAGATAGACCTGGCACTCAAAATAGAAGGGGCGATATGGGCTTTCGAATGGAAGGAACTGGAATTGGATCAATAAGCACTCGCTCCGTTGCTGGTTCTCGAGATGGAAGGGATAACACGAACATTGGATTTGGATCTCGATCCGGGTGTTACTGGGGGTGGGGAACGAACTGCTACCATCTTTTATGCTCTACCTGCCTTTTCACTTTCTCTTTCTACTGATGCCTTTGAAGGTTGTGAATCAACGAGATTTCAAACTATAACTTGAATGGGGGATCCCTGGCTAGCAGACGAGGATGCATGCTTGTGCTTTTGGCTATGTTATTGGTGCTGGTGTTGTCCTGTGAGTAGGCAAGTGGGCTTACATAGCGTTTAATTGGGGCAGGAAACCATTGGTCACACCTAATTCTATTGGAAAGTATCTTAAGGGATTGTTAGTAAGGGCTCAGTTTTTGGGCCCTCAGACAGACGAAGGGAGGCGAAAAAAACATTTCAAGAGCCCGATACATCATCACCACTACCGACTACCTTACCAAATGGTCAGAGGTAACACCAACTCATGATTGCAACACCAAAAACAGTTGTAAGGTTCATCTAGACTTAGCTAAATAAATTCCCCTTCCGCCAAGAATTATTTTAACTTTTTCAAGTTTGGTTTTTCTTTTTTCCAGATTTCTCTAATGATGTTGTAAGTTAATACAAATTATCCAGAATTATCTTTCTAAGTCTCCAAGATTTTGATATTTGCTGTGAATTTCCTTTATTTTTCTAACTCTCCAAGATTTAAATATTTGTTGTGAATTTCCCATATTGGACCTCATAATGAATAAATAAATAAAAGATAGAAAGAACTTGTGCACCTATGATTTATCATAGGAATTGGACTAGTAGGAATTGGACCAGTGTTGCTTTCTTTAGATTCACGCATATATTTTTTAATAATGAGATCACAGAGATGAGATGTGGTTGATCAGAGAGATAATTTAGACCATAAAGATAAGTACGTCACAGAGATGAGAGAATGCAGAGATAATTATATAATCCACACCAAAGAGATAATAAAACGTAGAGATAATTCACTCCACAGAGATAAGAGACTGCAAAGATAATTATATAATCAACGTCACATAACTGTAGAGATGAGATGTGCTCAATCACATAGATACATCTTAGAGAATGTCACTATTGAACCTCGATTGTGACTCTAACAGTTGCCAGAAGCAAATATTAAGAACATAAAATAATGGAATATGGTTTGCCAAGACGATGGTCATGATTTGATTGAGACTATTAAAAATATTGTAAGTTAATTTTCATGTCAATCCAAGAATCAATAAATATGAAAATTCATTCTTGTACTTGGTTAGGGTTAAAACCATGAGTCAAATGGATGTATTGAAACGTAAAATAGTTTTGGAGAAACTACATCTTATGCTCATTCAATAAAATGAAAGCAACTTGGAAAAAATGATGATGCTTTGAAAGACTCTGTAATGGTTGTGATTGTATATTAGATAGTTTATGTAAGAAACAGTACTGCATGAAGATATGCGAAATGCGAGAGGGAGAGTAAACAAAGTGCTTTGTCGTTCTCATCTTCTCGGCTCCCCTCTTCTTCTCCAGCGTCAGAAGACTCTACGAATTTGCAAAGAAGAGGCATGCAATGTATTATGTCATAGCCTATAGACTCTGAGGTATGTAGTGTATTCTATCACAACCTATAGACTTTGTATTTTTCTAGTAATAAATGCAACAACATTACAAAATATCACAATTAGAAAATCACAGATAGAAAATTGAATGTTTTCAACTATGTTAATGACAAACAAAAAACTAACCATATCACTCATATGAAAATTAGAAAATTAATTCTTTCAAATATGTTAGTGACAGGAAAAAAAATGGAGCAACATGATTACCCTTGCAGGCAGAACAAGTTTGAGAAGATAGGTTCTATTGTCACTATGCTCTTTTCAATATTGCAGGCAGAGGATATTGTAGGCAGAGGAGGACTAGTTTGAGAAGACAGATTCCATGATTGCTCTGCTGATGTTTTTTATCTTACAGGCATAAGAGAGGACCAGCTTGAAAAGACAGCTTGCAGTTGCAAAGGATACCCATTCCTTGAGGAGCATTGTTGAGCAGAAGGGAAAGTGCACCGGAGCATTGCTGAGCAAAAGGGAATGTGCACCGGAGCATTGTCGAGCAGAAGGGAAAGTGCACCGGATAAAATATTAATGGACTCACCCATGCATGCATGGGAAGGAGGAAGATGACATATACATTATTCTCACTTGAACTCCAACATGCATGTCACCAAGTGGAACTCTCACCCACTGCCATCAGGACACACGAAAGCCACCATAGACATTGCAACATAACATAACGAGTTATGGGTGCACTATGGAAAGATTAAACATTAAACATTTAATGCTAACTTGAAAGTTAGCATTAATTCACTTTTCTTCTTATAAATGCATTTTAATACGTTTGAAGGCTCCCGTTCCCTAACTTTGAAGTCTATTTCCTCGATATGAGGCCAAATAAGGCCTCAAACTAAAAAAGTTAGGATAAGAAATCAAATGTGAGCCCGAAAATTGTATGAGTTTCAAAAAACTTTGATTAAAATGGTTAGTTTGCATAAATTTGCGTGCAACGATTAATAAAACTACCAAAAACTGATTACTATTAGTCCCTACAGCCCGAAGGGCAGGGACTAATAAGGAAGTCCATTGCGGACATGAATTATGAGCTTGGATTTTTTAATCGCAAATCATTTTATTTGATGGAATAAGGCATCATATTGTAGACATGAATTATGAGCGTTCATTTCATAACTCAAATCAATTTCTTGAAACGATTTAGGTCACTCCTTATGGGAATAATTTCTTAGCTTGCATTCCTTAACCAAATTGATTCACTTTGGCTTGAAATCGAAGCCATTGGCATGCATTTCAGCCATTGAATTTGACTTTGAGATATGTGGTTTATATTGTATGTGATTTGTTCTTTATATCAAAAGAGGAATCTTTAGCTTTGTTTTTAAGTGATTTGCTTCTATATTTTTTTCTACTAAGATTTGGGTACTATGTCTTTACATAAAATGAATTATCTTATTGCAATTAAGAAACGATACTAAGATTTGGGTATTATGTCTTTACATAAAATGAATTATCTTATTGCAATTAAGAAAGGATACTATGGTACAGAGTTAGGATGAATCATTGGAATGGTAATCACTATTATCATAAGAGAAGTTGGCTCTACATACAATATATTCAACATGAATGTTATTGCTATCACATTTCTCCACATGTTTTGGGTTTCATCCCTATTTTAGGAATTCATGGTAAAATTGCCTAATAAAGAATTGATATGTGATTGTATATTGGTTGTGTTGTTGTATTTGGTTTAAATAATAAAACAAGTGTTGCATGGCAGCGTAGTCCCTTCCGGGTTGAATTGGGAATAAATGCACAGGGATGGGGAAAAAGTAGCAGAGGCAGATGGAAATTGCAGTGGAGATGTGGCAAGCAGCATGAAGCACAGGTGATCTCCACACAGTAAATGAAACGTGGCCTCTAGAGTCCCATTTATTTTTTGAAACTATATAATCAGTTTTGTTATGTTCAAATTTTTTGTCGTTTCCTAGACCATCTGGCATGTATGTCTCTATATGTGCCAGGACAAAAAAAGTTATATGCACAGCATGAGAAAAAGATAATTCAAATTAAATAAACACAATTTATTGACATTCAACATAGTTGAAGATAAAAAATTATGAGCACATAAATATAAAAGGAGATAAAAAATATATATATTTGAAATATATCAAAAAATAATATTGTCTGTTACATATTCCTGGAAATTTAAATATGTTTGTCATACAGACTAGGATTGGGGCTCCTGCAGCCATAAGATAAATATGTACAATAAATAGGACTGTGGAAAGAAGAAGTGGGCGACAATAGAGTGTAATGCTTGAAAATAAGAAATGGAAAGGTATCATTCTTTGGCTAGACATTTCTATTTAAAAAGGTGGAATAAATGGATTGATAAACAAAGAAGGATGTGATTAGTATAGATTTATAGTGATGGTACATATCATTCCTTTTTCTATTTTCTTGTTGATGCCTTTTTATTGCTGTCATCTATGACTACTGGAATCGTGCCAATTGCCTGTTGCCTTTCGTCGATGACCTGCTTCAATTCCCTTTCAACCCATTCTTCAATGTAGGTTCTCAAGGGGACGACGTTGATCTCATTCCGTATTTTTATGTTGAAATTTTCATTTTGTAATTCCCTTAGATCGATAGAAAGATTACACAGAGCCTGATCAATTTCTTCATTCTGTACCGAATAGTCGACTAGCCAGTGGTCCACATCATCTTCACCATATTCAAGGATGTTGTAAAAAAATTCTAAAGACAATGGCTGAAAAATATCAACTTGTTTATCGAAGGCTTGCTTAGTTAAGGGAAATGAGTTGACGATTAACTTGGGGTCTTGGACCTCGTTGTTCCTTCTGACTAAGTCTATTTCGGTCAGCTTTGTGAATAATTTTTCTTTCTTTGATATGGCTTGTTCACATGATTGGACAATGAGATACAGGTTCTTCACTTCCTCTTTCTAGCATGCATTTAATTGAGTGATCCAGTTTTTGGAGGGGATATCTTGTTGTCTTCTTCTCGTTTATGTCATGTTGTTGACATGGGTGACAAAAGGAACAACCTTGTCTAAATAGAAATGTTCTTCATTTTTTAAATCCACCTGCAAATGTTCAAGCAAAGTATCTGCCCTCGTTCCAAGGAAAGCCATGCTTTGTGATGTTTCCCACGCCTCAGCAATAAGTTTCATTCTTTTCTTTATATTATTCTCCACATATCCTCTACATGATGCAAGGAGGCTGGAGGATCCTTTTAACTTGGTTGCAAGGGTGGAAGGCATGGCTATTGATAAAGGACTGGAAAGCAATGGCATAGGAATCAAATATTCCTCCAATTCCTTGACTCAGTCCTTTAGTCTGACATTCTCAGCCTTAATGCCTCCAATGGAATTATGAAGGGCATCTCTGGTTGCTTTGTGAGGTCAATAGATTTGGGACGACCGCATGTTTTCAAGGTTAACCTCTGAACGATATTTTCCTTTCTTATTTTTTACATCTCTCTTTTCAATAATTAATTTTTTAGACTCGTTGTCAAAAACAACGCTTTGGAACACGAAGGATTCATATTCACCAAAAAAATTGGTATCAGCTATGTCCATTGGACGACTATGTTGGATCACGTCTTCAGGCTGATCAAGGTTGCGAAATACGCTATCCATATTAGTCGCAATTTCCATGTTCTCACTCTCAATTTCGGGCTCTTCCACCTGCCCTACAATTTTTTTTCTCTTCTTCTCCACGTGAAGCTTGTGAGAACTATAAATTTTAGGGTGAGGAGGGTTGTTATCTCCTCCTCCGTTTGAATAATTCTAAGTTACTTTGTTCCTGTGGTGGGATGTTAGAGCGATGCTCCGGGATGTCGTACTTTTGGGAATGTTATCCGTCGATTGAACACTCTTCTCACCGTGGCCTTTTCCATGTTGCTTGTACAATTTAGTGGTGCTTTGCAGTGTGTCTAGGTCGTCGGCATCAGAAGCAGGAGCACTGTCGCCAGTGTCTCTATTTTCGCTCAGGTGTTTCTGGAAAAAATAATTACCAACGCCAAGTGTACGTAAATGTTCTAAATTTTTTTTATTAGGGTTGAAACCTCTTAGGCTTTCAACATATCTTAGGTTCAAGTTGTTGAAATGGGCTACGAATTCGTCAATTTTGTTGACGTTCCTCAACATGAAGTTCCTGATTTTCCAAGGCAGAGGAATGAACTGTTTTTTTCTCTTCTCATGGAATAGATGCAACCAATAGTTGTATTGCCTTTCTATTTATGTAACAAACATTATGTCCGTAATGTGACATGGAAGGAGAGAAGGTTTTTCCTTGGAGCCAAAAATCCTTATCACAATGTAATTATCCATTTGTTCAAGTGCCCCCTTCCTATCCAAAAACTTGGTTGCCTGGTCAGATATGCAGGGAGCATCTTCTCCTAACAATAAAACTTTGAAAACAAAGACAAAGTCATTAAAAACCTCATAAAAACAGTGGGAGGCCTTGTGCTTCCACAAGACCTGGTACCAGAAGTTTACTGGATCAAATTCCCAGTTTACCTTCTTGGACAGAGACAGTTTTGGAAACTGACAGCAATGAGCTATCGTAAAAACCAAGTAGGATGACATATAAAATTTCTTCTCCTTTTTGAAGTTCGACAATTGGGAACAAATTTCATGGGAAATTAGCTTCCCCTAATAAAAAATGGCTTGTTCCTTGACTGTGAAATAAAAAATATAAAGAACCATGCAGGAAATAATTGTTGTGGATTCCTATCCCGTTATTCTTGTAAACAACCAGGCAATTTCCCAAAATGGATTTCTAAATGAACTAACCTGCAAGCTTGTGATATCTTCAGAAACTGTCGTCGGGTCTTTCAGGAACTCGAGCAGGAGGTCCAACCCATTATTATTATTTCTTAGGAACTGCTTGGAGTCTTCTCCTCTGAACGTCAATGTTGTCTCTAACAATCTTAACATCTAGTGGAAGACCTGAGGTGACAAAGAAACATAAGAAACTTCAGGGACACAACCTATACGAGAAATCCCAGAGGTCCAAATTATTTCGTTTTAGGCGGAAGGGGATGAGTAGTAAGACTATTCCCTAGACCACTGGAATTTTTGGTCCTCGCACCCAAATATGTTCACTGTATCTCCACAAAACTGTTGTTGAGTTGGTGCCATAATTTTATGAGAATGTCTATTTGTTCTAGACGATGGTTGAAATGAAAAATTGGAGGGGATAATATAACCCTCCGCAAATGTTGGTTCAATGCTTGTGAATGGGAAAGCTCCTCGATCCTTTCACTCATTAATGACAATCTCTATGGGTGTTGCATGATGAGTTTTTATGTTAGCAGTAAAGCTTACTTATTGCATATATATAATTGCGAAGGTGGCGGGTACGACGAAGAGAAATTAAGGATTGGAGGTTTCATGAATGCACCAACCCGACGACGTGCGAACGACATTCCATGATTTTGAAATTAACACTCGGAAGGGATAATATAACCCTCCACAAATATTGGTTTAATGTGTATTAATGGGAGATCTCCTAGAGCCTTTTGCTCATCAATGAAAATCTATATAGTACCTTCATGATGAGCTGTTAGCATTAAATCTTACTAATTGCATATTTTAAAATAATACCTTATATATATATAAACATTTTTTTATTATAAACAAGTGCGAAAGTGATGGAGATGGGGAAGAGCAAGTAAGGAATGGACAAGTATGAAAAGCGGTTGGACGAACTTCAAAATAGGGTTACAGGGGGATACTCAGGAGAGGTGAGTGTCTGACGGACAAATTTTATGTCTCAGATTTTTTTACTGCAAAACACGTAAAACAGAAGAGGGCATGATGGGGCAATTCAACAGTCGGTTTGTATATTTGTGGAATTTTGGGAAAGTGGTTAAGTATGGAATAGGGAAATGGTTGGTCGAACTTGTTTTTATAATTAAGGATTGAAGATTTCGTGAATGGGCCAACCGGACGATGCGCAAACGACATTCCATGATGTTTGAAACTAACACTCGGAAGGGATAATATAACCATCTGGAAATCTTGGTTTAATGCGTATTAATGGGAGATCTCCTCAAATCATGGTTTAGCATTAAATCTTGCTAATTGCATACTTATAAATAAGACCTTATATATATGTGTGTGTGTGTGTGTGTGTGTGTTTGTTTTTATAAACAATATTTTTTATTATAAGTAAGACTCTTTTATATATACATAAGTCTGAACAGCGGTCGGACAGGCTTGATGTCAAACAGTTGGCTTAGGTTGATGGATTGTTGGTTGTCATTTATGTCAACTATTGGAGAGTGATATTGTAGATTGATGTTGACCCTTAGTGATTGATTTCAACCCATTAGTGATTGATGTCAACCCTTGGAGAAAGTCTGGTAGCGAATTCTGGTAGCACAAGGTTTGGGTAATGGAACCAAGTTTGTTTGACGTAAATATGACTCATTATTTTCTTGTCATGGTTGATAATAAGTAAAAAGGGATGAACTCCAAAGTGGTCCCCTTATGGTGAAATCCCTCACGGGAAGACGCTTTGCAGATTGAGTTATCCTAGAAGTATGCTTAGAGAACCCATGCTTATTTATGGAATAATGAGATGAAGGTCAGTGAATTTGTTAGTGAAACTATTATATATGGATAGTGCTTGTCATTCCATTTCCGGTGGTATGTGGAACGTTACATATCTTATCACGGTTAGAGAGTTATGGCCATGAGAAGTTGGAGAACCCAGGTTTGGGTAATGGACCCAAGTTTGTTTGATGAATAATGGTATGAGTTTTGATATATTTGTGGGTAACACTATTCTATATGGATAGTACATGTCATTCCATTTATGGTGGTATGTGGAATGTCACATAACTCCTCACAGTTTGAGAGTTATGGCCTTACGAAGTTGGAGGACCCTCATATGTCATCTAGAAGCCCCAAAAGGTCAAAGTAGTCAAAGTGGCTTAAGAGATTTTAAAAGGTAAATAATAAAGTGAAGTGATGAGTGTACTATAATTCAAAGT
>SNQJ01S0022555.1:55137-83532 GCA_010110895.2 Picea sitchensis
TAGGCGGAAGGGGATGAGTAGTAAGACTATTCCCTAGACCACTGGAATTTTTGGTCCTCGCACCCAAATATGTTCACTGTATCTCCACAAAACTGTTGTTGAGTTGGTGCCATAATTTTATGAGAATGTCTATTTGTTCTAGACGATGGTTGAAATGAAAAATTGGAGGGGATAATATAACCCTCCGCAAATGTTGGTTCAATGCTTGTGAATGGGAAAGCTCCTCGATCCTTTCACTCATTAATGACAATCTCTATGGGTGTTGCATGATGAGTTTTTATGTTAGCAGTAAAGCTTACTTATTGCATATATATAATTGCGAAGGTGGCGGGTACGACGAAGAGAAATTAAGGATTGGAGGTTTCATGAATGCACCAACCCGACGACGTGCGAACGACATTCCATGATTTTGAAATTAACACTCGGAAGGGATAATATAACCCTCCACAAATATTGGTTTAATGTGTATTAATGGGAGATCTCCTAGAGCCTTTTGCTCATCAATGAAAATCTATATAGTACCTTCATGATGAGCTGTTAGCATTAAATCTTACTAATTGCATATTTTAAAATAATACCTTATATATATATAAACATTTTTTTATTATAAACAAGTGCGAAAGTGATGGAGATGGGGAAGAGCAAGTAAGGAATGGACAAGTATGAAAAGCGGTTGGACGAACTTCAAAATAGGGTTACAGGGGGATACTCAGGAGAGGTGAGTGTCTGACGGACAAATTTTATGTCTCAGATTTTTTTACTGCAAAACACGTAAAACAGAAGAGGGCATGATGGGGCAATTCAACAGTCGGTTTGTATATTTGTGGAATTTTGGGAAAGTGGTTAAGTATGGAATAGGGAAATGGTTGGTCGAACTTGTTTTTATAATTAAGGATTGAAGATTTCGTGAATGGGCCAACCGGACGATGCGCAAACGACATTCCATGATGTTTGAAACTAACACTCGGAAGGGATAATATAACCATCTGGAAATCTTGGTTTAATGCGTATTAATGGGAGATCTCCTCAAATCATGGTTTAGCATTAAATCTTGCTAATTGCATACTTATAAATAAGACCTTATATATATGTGTGTGTGTGTGTGTGTGTGTGTTTGTTTTTATAAACAATATTTTTTATTATAAGTAAGACTCTTTTATATATACATAAGTCTGAACAGCGGTCGGACAGGCTTGATGTCAAACAGTTGGCTTAGGTTGATGGATTGTTGGTTGTCATTTATGTCAACTATTGGAGAGTGATATTGTAGATTGATGTTGACCCTTAGTGATTGATTTCAACCCATTAGTGATTGATGTCAACCCTTGGAGAAAGTCTGGTAGCGAATTCTGGTAGCACAAGGTTTGGGTAATGGAACCAAGTTTGTTTGACGTAAATATGACTCATTATTTTCTTGTCATGGTTGATAATAAGTAAAAAGGGATGAACTCCAAAGTGGTCCCCTTATGGTGAAATCCCTCACGGGAAGACGCTTTGCAGATTGAGTTATCCTAGAAGTATGCTTAGAGAACCCATGCTTATTTATGGAATAATGAGATGAAGGTCAGTGAATTTGTTAGTGAAACTATTATATATGGATAGTGCTTGTCATTCCATTTCCGGTGGTATGTGGAACGTTACATATCTTATCACGGTTAGAGAGTTATGGCCATGAGAAGTTGGAGAACCCAGGTTTGGGTAATGGACCCAAGTTTGTTTGATGAATAATGGTATGAGTTTTGATATATTTGTGGGTAACACTATTCTATATGGATAGTACATGTCATTCCATTTATGGTGGTATGTGGAATGTCACATAACTCCTCACAGTTTGAGAGTTATGGCCTTACGAAGTTGGAGGACCCTCATATGTCATCTAGAAGCCCCAAAAGGTCAAAGTAGTCAAAGTGGCTTAAGAGATTTTAAAAGGTAAATAATAAAGTGAAGTGATGAGTGTACTATAATTCAAAGTGAATACAAAATAAATTATTTAAATAATAAATTTAATGGAGAAATTAGAAGTGGTTTAACCCTAAAATAAGGAAAATGGGCAAAGTGACCTAGAAGATGTTTTTAAGGAAGCTACTTGGAGAGTATAAATAAGAGGCAAGGCTCTCTCATTTTACATCAAACTTGAGAATATTTAATATATATAGGTGTCTGAGGTAACCAAAGGATATATATAAGCCGAATTTCTGAGGGAAGGTGAAGAAAAGAAGGCCGTAATTCAAGGAAGGATAAATTATTTTGATGATGCTTTCTAAGGTATGTTATTTACAGGTGATCTCACCATTTTCTCAATAAATTGTTTTATAGAACGATTTAGACCGTGAAATTTCTATTCCATTGAGGAAACATATCCAATTATCTATGGTACTTGTGGGTCATTGTATTTTTGGAGTTACACTCCGTGGGAAATAGGGTTTGCGGCTAGTCCTGAAACTAGTCTAAAACATGTGTTTCAGGTAAAAACATCATAACTTCTTCATAACAGATCCAAATTCAGTGAGACCAAATGTGTTGGTTATAGTACAGTCTATAGTATGTTTTGTAATAGTTTCAGATAAATTCAACAAATATTCTATGTGGGGCACTCTCTACAAGGTCGCTCTCTAGAATAATCCAGAATTCAGCAAGGTATGCCATTTTTGTTATAAATCCTTTTCTAAGATGTTCCAAGTAGTGACACCTGGATTGATTGCAAAAAACACACTGAAGAGAATTGTTTATCAGTTTCATATATTTATTCATTGCAGGTACAAAGTTATGATTATTTCAAGTTAGAGTTGTTGACTAATCCAAAACTAGGCATGTGAGACTAAAGAAAAGTTTGATGAAAATGCTAGTCTCTTGTTGTTAAATTTAAGGAAGGTTTGCAAAGATGTGATCATATACACCAGGTCTATTACAGAGTTACAAATCAGATTTGGATGATGAAATTGATGAGGGCATTTGGTTGAGGTACATGTCTGGTACATGGTTGAGACAAGTAGTTGATGCGTTGGCACATACATGAGGTGTATAGTTGATGATGTTGGTACATATTGATGAGTCACAGTTGATGAGTAGTTGATACATGATTGGTAAACACTTGGTACATGGTTGGAGGAACTTGTTAGTAGTATTGTTGACACATGGTTTATGGATGATGTAACATACTTGTATTATTAGAAGCACATATTGATCTTGGTGATGATTAAGAGTTGTTGTGTTATACTTGGTTGATGCACATCTTTGAGAGTTGTCTTGGTGATTGGTATTGGTGAGTAGATCTGATTTGGTTGATAAAATTGAGAGACAAGTTGTTGTGATAGGTTTTTTGGAAAAGTTATTGTGACAGGTTATTTGTACAGGTTTGGTGCATGATTGATGCACTTGTTCATGGTACAGGTTGAGGTACATGTTGGTGCATGGTTGATGCACTTGTTTATGGTACAGATTGATTATAGGTTGGTTGGTATAGGTTGGTGCATGGTTGAATCACTTGTTTATGGTACGGGTTGATTACAGGTTGAGGTATAGGTTGATGCATGGTTGATGCATGGTTCAGCTTATTGGTACAAGTTGATTGGTACAAGTTTACATCAGCATTTCTCACAGTGATAGTGTGACAGTGGTTCCATCATTCTACTTATACGTCAGGGCGGTTGGATGGGGAAAGGAAAGGTGTTTGTAGCTAGAGAACATAGGGGGTTGTAGCCTCCTTCTGGTTGTAGCCAGAGAATTGGGGAGTTGGAGCTTCCCACAGGTTGTAGCCTGAGAAACTAGGGGATTGGAGCCTCCTTCCAGTTGTAGCTAGAAAACAAAGGAAGTTGGTGCTTCCAATGAATGTAATTCTTCAAGACATATACGAAAAATAATTCTCTGGTTTTCTCCCACTTTGGGTTTCCACGTAAAAAAAATGAAAAATAATTCTCCGTTTTCTCCCACTTTGCTCTGTTAAATGAAAAACTAGTGTATTGTGGTATTGTGTGTAGAGAGAGATATATATATATATATATATATATATATATATATATATATATATATATTAATTTTTTTATAAACAATGTTTTATCATAAATAAGTGTGAAGGTGATGGGGAAGAGCAAGTAAGGAATGTCCAAGTATGAAAAGAGGTCAGACGGGTTTCAAAATAGGGTTATAGAGGAATCTCATGAGAGGTGAGGGCCCAACGGTCAAATTGTATGTCTCAAAAATTTTGTTTGCAAAAGGCGTAAAAGGGAAAAGTGTATGATGGGACAGTCCAGGGACCGATTTGTATATTTGCGGAATTCCGGGTGTTGTTTGCAGGTCGTGGAACAATGGAAGGGAAATCTTGAGCCTGCCTGTTCAGGAACATGCAATTGAAGAAGTGGCTAAGGATGGAATAGGGAAATGGTCGGTAGGACTCATTTTTGCTAATATATTGAAATTTGTAATAGATATCCCATTACGTGGCAAGATATTTTCTCCATGTATATCACGGAATTACGAGTGTTGTTTGTAGGTCGTGGAACAATGCAAGGGAAATATTGAACCCACCTATCCGAGAACTCGCAAGAGAAAATTTTGGTAAGTATGGAATAGGGAGATGGTCAGTGGAATTCGTTTTATCTAATATATTGATATTTGTAATAGATATCCCATTACATGGCAGGATATTTTCTACATGTTTCTGGACAAGTTGTGTAGGAACAATTATTATGACGGTCTCCTTGAGGCATGGTGAGATATCAACATTAAACCTCAGTTATTTCATACCTGGAAAGAAGTGCGAAGGTGGCGGGCACATGAAACAACGATTAGGAATTGGATATTTCGTGAACCTGCCAACATGATGATTTGCGAAAGAGATTCGAAGAAATGGTGAAGTATGGAAAGCAGACGGACAAACGGGCTTCAAAATGGGGTGACAATAGCTCCACAGGAGACGTGAGGACCCAAAGGTCAAATTGTAGGTCTTGGAACTTTTGTGTGAAAACTGTGTAACACAGAAGAGGGTATGATGTGAGAGTCTAGTTGTAAATTTGTATATCACGGAAGTCAGGGTGTTGTTTGTAGGTCATGGAACAATGGAAGTGCAATCTAGAGCTCGCCTACTTGGGAATCCACGGTCGAAGAAGTGGCTAGGTATGGAATGGGGATGCAGTCGGTTGGAGTCATGATATAAAAGCATGAGTGCTAATGTGAACCTATGAGTCTGCTAACCCGCGCAACTAGACATTTTCGGAAAAACAACCAAGTAACGAGAAAGAGAAAGTACATGAGAAATAGAAATGAGAATTTGGTTAAGTATAGAAGAGGGAAAATAAGGGCTAATATATTCAAATATGTAATAGATATCCCATTTCCTGGAAAGATTTTTTTCTGCATGTTTCTGGAGAAGTTGTATACTTATTGCATATACTTGGAAAGAAGTGTGAAGGTGGCGGGCACATGAAACATCGACTAGGAATTGGAAATTTTATGAATCCACCAACTCGACGATCCGTGAAATAGATTCCAAGAAATGGTCAAGTGTGGAAAGTGGTTAGACAAGCTTCAAAATAGGGTGACAAGGTTTCCCGAGGAGACCTGAGGCCCCGACAGTCAAATTGTATGTATCAAAACTTTTGAGTGCAAGTTGTGTAGCATGGAAGAGGGGATGATGTAGGAGTCTGGAAGTCAATTTGTATATCGCGGAAGCCGGGGGGGATGTTTGCAGGTCAAGGAAAACTGGAAGTGCAGTCCGCCTATCCGGGAACCTGCAAGCGGAAAAGTCGGGTAAGTATGGAATTGGAGGCACAAAAGAGATTCCAAGAAATGGCAAAATATGGAAAGTGGACGCACGGGCTTCAAAATGGGATGACAATAGTTCCCCAAGAGAGGTGAGGACTTGAAGGTCAAATTGAAGGTCTTGGAACTTTTGAGTGCAAACTGTGTATCACGAAAGAGGGTATGATGTGGGATTTCAGTAGTAAATTTGTATATCACGAAGGTCCGAGTGTTGTTTGCAGGTCACAGAACAATGGAAGTGCAATCTAGAGTCTGTGTGCCTGGGAATCCGAGATCTGAAAAGTGGCTAGGCATGGAATGGGAAGTGGTTAGTCGGAGTCGCGATATAAAAGAATGAGTGCAAATGTGAACCCGTGAGTCCGTCAACCCGTGCATTGAGACATTTTTGAAAAAACGACTAGGTAACCAGAAAGAGAAAGTAGAGGGGAAAAAGTAATGGGAATTTGGTAGTATAGAAGAGGGAAAAGAAGGGCCAATATATTCAAATATGTAATAGATATTCCATTTTCTGGCAAGATATTTTTTGTATGTTTCTAGAGAAGTTTTATACTTATTGTATATACTTGTAAAGAAGTATGAAGGTGGAGGGCACGGGAAACAACGACTAGAAATTGGAAATTTCTTGAACCCACCAACCCGATGATCCGCGGAAGAGATTCCAAGAAATGGACAAGTGTGGAAAGCGGTCGGACAGGCTTCAAAATAGGGTGACAAGGGTTCCCGAGGAGACGTGAGGCCCCAATGATCAAATTGTATGTATCGAAACATTTCAGTGCAAAATGTGGAACACGAAAGAGGGGATGATGTGGGATTCTACAAGCAAATTTGCATATCACAGAAATTAGAGTGTTGTTTGCAGGTCATGGAACAGTGGAAGTGCAATTTAGAGACCTCTTGGGCGGGAACCCGTGATTGAAAAATTGGCTAGGTATGGAAAGGGGAAGCACTCGGTCAGAATCGCGATATAAAAGCATGAATAAAAATGTGAACCCGTGAATCTGCCAACCCGTGCAACAAGAAATTTTCGGAAAAAACAACTAAGTAACCAGAAAGATAAACTACAGGAGAAAAATCAAGGGGAATTTGATTAAGTATAAAAGAGGGGAAATAAGTGGATAAAAGAGTGGGAAAATAGAAAAGCAGACAACAATTTTCGTAAGAGGGAATTGGTCTCAAACAAGCCCCATTGTTGCAAAACCATCATTTTCTAGTCCAATATTTTATCCACTTACTCATTTTCTATTGTGCTTGTAACATTAAAAAGGGTGTGAGAAAATGCTTTGTTGAAGATTAGTTTTTATTGCAACTTGTGGGAGTAATTGTGTTCTTGATACATTCTTCCATGACTTTGACATATTAACTTAAGTATTAAACTTTTTGCATGATGGGTTGTTAGCATTAAATCTTAATAATTGCATGTCTAGAAACAACAATGACGATCTTGAAATTTAATATTGTAGTTGATTTCATAGTCCCATTTGACTACAACCACAATAGATCAGTTTTTTTTTTTATTCGCAAACAAGAAATTTGGTAATTTCATTAATAAAGTAAAAAGTGCTCAAATAGAGGCTAGGGGATGGACAACTAATAAAATGTTCCTTTCGAAGTAAAGGAATTAAGGAAGTGAAAGCGAAATAAGAAATTGTTTTCTTAGCAAGGCTGAGATGAAAACAAAATTTCTAGGGCAGGGCCCTGACTGTCGCATTGTGATTTGATCTTGCTATGTTCTATCTATATTGCAAATAGAATTGAATGTTGGTTTGAAACTGTCTAAAATTCATTTTTGTTTCCATAAAATCCCGATGGGATCGACACAATGCATTATCATATAATTGTTAAATGCTCCATATTAGATCAGATTACTTGAGACAATACAATATTCAAGAACTACGAGACTATCGAACCATGCCAATGAGAAGAGGTGTTAAATTTAGCAAAGAAGCAGCAACCGAGACTCCAAGGCAAATTTTTTAATAGTAAATCCATTAAAAAAAAAACTGGCCAGTGTATATCTATCCATAGAAATTGGACCGAGTTATTTGCACCAAAACATTGAACATATTTGTCATAAACATAGGCATAGGATATGCAACATGCGGGAGCCATTGAAACGCTCTTCAACATGCATACAAAATTGATTACCATGCTTTTTTTTAGGAAATCCTTGCAGTCTTCTCCTCGGAATGTCAATGTTCTCTTCTGCAATCTCAATATCTTGCAAAATACCTGAGGTGACAAAGAAACATGAGACTAGTTCCGCAGTGGAATAAATCCTCGGCTTGAAGCAGGTGAACAACACTCCTGATCTTGACGCTGGCATCACTCCAACATTGCACCCCAACAAGAAAGCAACCCAGAATTTTTCAAACACAAGAGGACATAAGAACCCATCTTCGTGGTAAAATTGATAGTTCTCATAATCTGTCTCGTGAGGAAGAATACGAAAAATGTTGCAGGGCAAGTGGAAGAGCTTGAAACTGAAAGTTAGGACACACTAAGAGAACACCTCCTCACATTCGAATACTTTAGGGACACAGGTTGCACGAACAATTCTAGAGGCCCAAATTATTCCATTATGGGTGGAAGGAGATGAGTAGTAGGAATATGCCTTGCACTATCCCCCAAGATGTTAATTGTATATCCAGAGAAAATGAGAGTGGTCCCACAATTGAATAATTTTTTGGCTTGAAATATATATCTGGGAGGATCAAAAGACCATTTCCTTACAATGAAATACTTCTGCCCAGAACAAACTAATTTGGACCTCTAGAATTCCTACTCTCGAGCTGCAAAGTGGTTATTGCACTCAACATCAGTTTCTTTTCTAAAACCCCTTCTTTTGGTCTTGTCAGGGCCGCCATCGTCGAGTCGGGAAGTGCACCCCTATTATGGTTGATTTCAATTTGGGCGTAGGAGTGGGAACAGTGTCTGCATTGCCATCATCCATTTATGTATCATAGTCCATCAGATCATCTTCTCCCAACTAAAAATCGATCGCATCAACCTCTGCGCCAGCCATCAATGCAGGCAGGTAGGCTGTCTGAGCAGGTGAGGTTGCCTTGGAATTCTTTGGCTTGAAATATATCTTTGGGTGCACCAACAAACCATCCCCTTTTTTTCTCCTGGGTGGAGGGAGATGAGTAGTAAGAATATGCCCTTCAATACTGGAAACTCTGGTCATCATGACCGAAGGTGTTTACTCTATCTGGACAGAACTGTTGTCTAAATGTTGCCATAATTTAACGAGAATTTACATTTTCTCCAGATGATGTTTGAAATGAAAATTCAGATGGGATAATATAACCCTCCGCAAATATTGTTTAATGCGTATCAATGCAAGATCTCCTCGAGCCTTTCGTTGATCAATGACAATCTCCACAGTTCGTGCATAATGAGTTGTTACCATTAAAGATTACTAATTGCATATTTAGAAAAAAGTGTGAATGGCGCGGTGACGACGAAGAGTGATTAAGGATTAGAGATTTCATAAAGGTGCAAATCGGATGACGCACAGAAGAGATTGCATGATGCTTGAAATGAATACTTGGAAAGGATAACACAAGTCTGTGCAAATCTTGGTTTAATTTGTATTAATGAAAAATATTCTCCAACCTTTCGGACATTAATGACAATCTTAACGGTTCCTGCACAATGAGTTATTAGCATTAAAGATTAATAATTGCATATCTAGATCAAATAAGTGTGAAGGTGGAGGGGATGGCGAAGAGAAATTAAGCATTGCACATTTCGTCCACCCGCCAACCCACCAAAGAGATTCCAATAAATGGCCAAGTATGGAAAGCGGTCCAGCGGGCTTCAAAATAGGGTCACAAGTTATACTCAGGAGACGTGAGGGGCCGATGGTAAAATTGTATGTCTCTGAATTTTTGACAGTAGAATGTGTAACACGAAACAGGGCACAATGACGTATTTCGGTGGTCAATTTGTATATTGCGGAATTTCAGGTGTTGTTTGTAGGTAGCAAAACAATGGAAGCACAATGTTGAGCAAGCCTGGCTAGAAACCGACGATGGTGATATTTGACAAGTATACAATGGGTAAGCAATTGGTCGAACTCATGATATAAAAGCACGAGACATACTCGGAACATGGAATATTGACGGGCTTGAAAACAAGGCCACAAGTTCTACTCAGGAGAAGTGAGGGCCCGATGGTCAAATTGTATGTATCCCAAATTTTGATTGAAAAATGTGTAACACTGAACATGGGACAATGACGGACTTCGACGGTCAATTTGTATATTGCAGAACTTTGGGTGTTGTATATAAAAGCATAAGACATTCAGAAAAATGACACATTCGTAAAAATGACTAAGTAACCAGAAAGGGAAAGCAAACAAGAAAAGGAAAGGGAAATTTGGTTGCCAATTTGTATATTAGGAAAGTCTGGGTTCTTTTTGTAGGCAACAGAACAATGGAAACACAATGTTGAACCCGCCTATCCGGGAACCTGCGATGCAAAAAGTTTGTTGAATTTGAAACAGGGAAGCGTTCAGTCGGACTCGTGATATAAAAGTATCAGTGGAAATCTGAAGACATGAATCTGCCAACCCCCACACCTAGAAATTTTCCAAAAAATGACTAAGTAACAAGAAAGGGAAAGAAAAGGGAAAAAAGAAAGGGGATGGAAATTTTCGGAAACAGGAATTGGTGTAAGAAAGCCTCATTGATGGTCTTAATAGTAACTATGAAGTGCACTAACCAGGTGAACATGCTCTTCAATCAAGGAATAGATAAAGTGAGACATGCTTATAGTTTCCAGTATGCGTTTGTATAAGAGAAGCATAAAAAAGCCACAAGAAAATCAATTTTCGGATGTTTAAGTAAAATTATTGTACTGTCGCTCGCACGGGTGTAGACGGATTGGCAAGTGCCACGTAAATGGAAGGAAATATGTAAAATGAAGTCTCATGTTCGATTCTCACCCGGATTTACTCGTATTCCATTATTGCGCGCTGGGTGGTTGCGCCTGGGGTTATAGTGGTAGCCGACGGGGATCGACCCCATGTCACGTGAGTATGAGAACCGCCAATTGTCGATTCCCCCAGTACAAAAAATAAATAAAATTATTGTACTGTCAACTTCCCCGCAAGTATAACAACAAAAAATTTGAATTTTAAGACAAAATTGAATTTTAATGTCTTGTCATTGATATGATAGTTCCATTGGACTTCACATAGTATATATCCTTTTATTTCAAAATATTCCTAGAGATGAATTTTGTTAAGTTCATCGATCAAAGAAAAGTGCTAAAACGAGCCACATACTACATTTGCGTCAGAGAGCTTATATTAAAAGGAAAAGCATGTCTTGTATATTCTTTAAGATCATAGAAAAACTGCCAATATCCTGAATGTATCATTAATTTTCTAGAATGAAGAATACAACCAAGACCCAAGTAAACACCAAATGTATTGAAAGTTGATGCACAAGGAAACGCATGAACACAAATGGTGCCAAGTGAGATCCCACAAGGGTCCATATAGTAGTACGCATCGACCTATGCATCAAACAATTTGATATATATAAAAAAAACACATGTTGCATTGGTTTTCTCTTACATATGGTATATGTTCCCATGAGAAAATAATTGGGGCCATGAGATATGAACAAAAGTCTTCCAAATATAAGACAACACAAAACCAGCGGAGCTTCGCCATTGTATCCTAGCTATAACCAAACCCCAAAATGGGAAACAAGGAACTTGCCGATTACTATTTTACCATGAAGCAATATCACTATTGAAATTTTCTTCTGATAGTGCCATGTTTTATCACTACCACTTTTAACAATGCCAAATTTCCTATATTATTGGAAATGCCTAATGGTTCTACCCAGAGGAGCAAGCCCTTTCGACGGTTGAAAGGATGGGGATGAGTTATTCACAGTTTGATACTTTGTATGGGGTTTGTCCTCATGCTTTCCATTTCTGGACTGAACAATCCTATGCGCTTGTACATCAACAATAAATGCACCTGCCTGTATGAATTCCAATGCCCAAACTCTCAAATCTCTATAGTGAGTTCTGAAGATCTCAAGCTCATGCTTCAATCCATGTTGATCCCTTTTTTTTCAAATAGGGCATCGAGAAAATGTATATACCATACCATAAATGTATAGTTGGAGATCATCTTGTTTTTTATTTGGGTACCCAAAAAATGCAAAAATCCTGCCATGGCTATATAGTTGGAAAACATTTTTCCAATTTGGGCACCCAAAAATGTGCAGACTCCTCCAACAAATCCACAGGCAGCTACCATTTTTTTTTCATTTGGACACCCCAACAAATATGCAAAATTCTTACTGGGAGATGCAAAAAAACATGAAAATAACAATAGTGATTTGAATTGTAGTTAGATTCTCCTTGTTTTTTCAAGTGCACAAAAAGAGATAAAATCTCTGGAAAAAAAAATTTATAGCCATATATGTAAACTACAAAGAACTTGAGTCGGACGAACATTCATATGGATATTGAAGAAAAATTATAGACACACATGAGATTTTTTCGTTTCCTACCAAAGCTTGATATGATTTTTATTTTTTTTCAACCGATTTGCAATATTGCATTGTCCTCATTTAAGGTAAATTTGCTATGTATCCAAACGTTGCGTAGCATGTAGACAATGTTTTCCTTTTTTTGCAGGTATACTTCATATGGCAATTCTGCTAACCCAAAAAGCACATCTTGTAACAAAGGCTATCTAATTGTACAATGTACGATTGTGTTTCCCATGGGTTCAAATGGAAGCATTGAGGCAATGTCTATATATGTAAGGGAATTTTTTACTGCATCACAGATAATCAATTGTATCATCATTTATGAAAGCAGAGGCAGAAGCAGGAGAGTTTCATTTGGCACATATAGGCTCGAAGGGGGTCGAGTACGCATTCGTTGCAATCAAAACACACTCAACCTGGGCATGTGAACATAGTAGTTAATATATTGAACAATATAATATACAAATGCACAACAACAACAAAAAAGAAAAACTGCAGAAAATTGGTGAAGGCAATTTGTATGAGCAAAGTGAGGATGAAATTGTAGATGTATACGCACAACAGTTGTAGACTTAGTTAGTTTCTTGAGATCCTGTACTATGTATGTTCGCAATTTTGTTACAAATGTTGTTTGGGTTGTGCGAAAGATCCTTTCTTCAACATCTCTTTTCTTTGTTATATTTTTGAAGAGCATAAGTGGAAATTTCCCTTCATGCAATTTTTGTTCCAATGAGAAAAACAAATTTGAATAGGTGTCGAACAATTGTAGCTGCAACATGGAACAATGCAATAGTTGTGTAACTGTAACATCAACGTTTCCCCCAGTTTGTAATTAATCATAAAATAGGATTACCACGCTAAGACATGTGGATAGTGTAAATGTATTATTGTTTGAGTTGCCAATAATTAATTGTGGGGGTGAAGCAAGTACTGTCCATGATATCACTAGAGGAAAGAATGTGAAAACTATAAGAGAGGGTTCATTATATCAAATAACCCCAAATTTCCCTTGATGGGGATAATAAATCTCCTTCAGATCCCAGGGAGAGAAAGCAGTTAATGAAGAAAGGACCAGTGTTTGAATTATCAACCACTCCCATGAATGGAAGCATGGTCTGACTGTGGATTGTTAGCCCGAAGTACCACTAGGTATGATATACCAAGTTGAACCGAGTTCCCTTCTGACAGAAGGAACAAGATGGGTCGAGAACCATCCTCGGGAAAAGATATAATAAATTGGTAAGGAGAATGCAAGAGATCTCCAGTGGATGATGAACAAAAGGCCGCGAGTTTGATGCTGGTTGAGAATCTAATAAACCTCACCAAGGCCATAATAGAGAAAGAAATCTCCGAGAGTTTGTAGAGAATAGAACCGAGCAAAATTTGAAAGATAGAAAGAATCCTTGAGAACTGCGAGAGTTCCCTGGTGATATCATGGTTTGGCACGGGGGTGGCCAGAGTGCTAAGAATGAATGTCTTTGAGCCTATGGTTGGGTGGAAGGAGAACACCCACAGTCAGTTGGTTGTCTACCACTTGCAATAGATAAGTAATCGCATGTCTTGTGTATTTAAGTGGTATTATGAATTAAAGTTCAATATCCTATGAATGTTGCAGGGATGGATATGTTTGCTTAATGATTTATACTATACCCTTTTTGTGTATGCTTGATTGTGTAATTAGGAAAATAGGAAATTGTATGAGTCAGACATTTTTTTATACTCGTAAAGGCTTGAGTCCTGTGGTGGCTTAAGCTAGCGCCATGAACTATGAGTTCATTGACCTTAGGTACAGTTCCATGTATGCATGTCAACCCTCCTAGTCGTTCTGAGTCCCTTGGAGGAAGGAATCTGTTAAAGCTCAAGAGAGATAGTGAACATATACACAGGCTCTTTGCAAGGAAAAGAGATACCAAGAACTACTTAAGTTCTAGAGTTGAGGCATGAACGTAAGGGGTGTGCGGAAGAATTCTTCCGAGCGTTACATTCAAGAGAAAGAGAGCAAAGCTCTTAAGCCTTTCAAAGCCAACCTCGATCAGGAAGAATAGTGAGATTCAAGTATCGAAAGGGAATATACTTTTGTTTGGAAGATGAATGGACGAGACCCTTTCGGGAGGATCCAAGGTCTTTCACGATCGTCAAATTGGAAGAAGGAGCACAGGCGTTAACGCCTTGAATCCTTCAGTCTTCATAAGTTCGAAGAATGTTGGTAATCATCGTGAAGGGGACAGATCCTCTGAAACCTGAAGTTGCGATGTGATCTGGGATGTAGATCCAAGGATCTATTGGGACCCACTTTGACTGTCGGATATGTGAGTTTGGAGTTTGCGCGACAGGAGAATCGTGCATTGGTGCGACTAAAACTCTGAAATCCGAAGTCCCGAAGTCGACATAGACCGTAGATCTATGGATCCTACGGGACTCCCCTCGGTTTTTCGATCCATGAGATTTGAGTTCATGGATTGTGAGTTAAAGTGGAGTTAGCTTTTGAAGGTTTCATAATCTCGAGAGCTTGAAGCTCTGGGAGGTCAAATTTCACGATAGTCAAGTTACCTGAACTACCGGAGTAACAAGAACTGTAGATGAATTAAGAATCTGATAGTGGGGATGGATGCGAACTGTTTAACAGCAGGAAAGGCCATCCCGGTCGTCAGATTGATTCAGACACTCACTGAGTTGTTGAACACTTTGGAGGAAGACTTGTGCAAGGAGTACACCAAGCCAACACTTGGATGAAGTGTTGAAAGATAGTCTTTTGGAAGACATAGAAGGGTATAGTTCCTTGGGAGACTGAGCAAGTTTGAGAAGCTCAGAGGGGATGGTGAAAGGAGTGCACAAGATTTGGAATTATTCCAATTCCAAAAGCTCAGGAGAGATAGTGTTTTCAAAAACGCAAACGAGACCCAAAATCAAGGACTCGCGGAAGGATCAAAGGTCGAGGCCTTTGAAACATTTGGAATATTCCAAGTCATGGAAAAAGGCATAAGATTAGGACGAGTAGCAACAATGGACGTTGGATCGAGCACTATGGAGGAGATCTGGACCGTTGAAATCCACGTCCAGACACTTAGGAGTACACGCAGGAGGAGATTGGATCCCAATTTTCAGATCTAAGCGCAAGGGCCAAGGAAAGTGCACGAGGCCTAACCCTTTGAAAGTGCACAGGAGAGTGGACTTATGAAGTCCCGAAGTTCCGAATTCAATCAAAATCGTCCATCATCAGGGTTGATAGGTGGCAGCAGATCCAAGAGTTCAAGGACTTGGACATCGAAAAAATTGAGGGAGAGTAATCTAAACTTCGTGAGAGGTGAAGTGCGAAGTGACTTTGAGCCGTTGGATCTAGAGGACACATGGAAGAGATCCACGTACTTTGGAGGAAGAACCTGCAGAGAAGTAAGGAGGCGGATACCCAAGGAGTTGAGAGTCGCAACAATCCTAACCGTCCATCGAGACATGACACGTGGCGAGAGATCAACATTTTGCTGACTCGCAAATCGACAAAGTCAAAGGCAGATTTGTGAGAACTCACGGGGTTCGGACTCGCAAGTTTATCTAAACCATTGGATCATGAGAGGAGCATGGACCATAGATCTGGTCCCAAGGAACTTCGAAAAAATGGGAGTCGGGAGAGTCAAGGTTGGATCACATGAAAATACCTGACATGCGAAATCGTGAAGCACCTTTTGGATAGGAGTGTGGTCACATCCTGAGGTCATATAAAGGAAGGGGCTAGCATGGAGAGCTAGCGCCTATTGCTCAAACCCTTCAAAGGAGCCAGGAAAGAGCCCGCGGGTTTGGAAGAACTTGCAATTGAAGAAAGGGGAATCTAAACAGAGTTAAGAAAAAGTTAAATTTTGTTATGCCCCGTCATGGGTGTGTTACAAAATGGTATCAGAGCATCGAAAAAACACTTGGCCTGCTTGGGCTCATGCACGATTCATATGAAAATATTCTTGAAGTACTTTAAGGAATCCTATCATTTCTTTGGGAAATGATAATCGATCCTACAGAAGTAGGATTATGTTGAAGAACACTAATCTTTAAACTAAAATAGAAATGTGAATGGATGGAAAAAATATGTAGCAGTAATGATTACTACTTTGATGAAGGGATAAATCTAGTATAGGTGTATAACCCCTCATGAATAGAGGAATGATTCTTGTGACCATTCCCTGAAAAGGGAGAGCATGCGCAGCTCTCGAGTTTCAAGTGGACTGAGAAACAAATTTTGTTTATGGATACTGGAATTGTTGGACATGGATTTTCTAATCAAGATGATAAACGAAGTTGTAGAATTATAGAGTGATTGAGTGAGAAATCACAACAGCCTCCCTTGCTTGGTGGATAGGAAAACTAATCTGCCAGAGTTATTTTGGGAGGAGGATAAGGGCCTCTGTCCCTAACTGTGTTGAACAGAAGGAAAAAAAAAAATCTAGATGTAATGGTCAAGACCTATCTTGACCTAAAGATACTTTGGATTTCTGAACTAGGATACTTAGTAAGTAGTCCAAATGGTATTAGACATTATTGTTAAAGATAAGATAAAATGGTTGACTAAATGTTGATCTTGAATATGGTAAAGTGAGTGTTGGGGCACTTCTAAAATCCCAATGGGTCATATTGACATCCAATGGTGGATGGAAGCAATATCCTTGGAAGAGGATATGGAAGTATGAGATGTCCATGTGCATGCATGACATAGGAAGGGTGCAATCAATGATCTTGCATGATGAATGTTTGGTTAGTTTTGTGTGTGTTTATGCTTGAGCGCATGGATTCAATGCATTGTGAAGCTTCTTGATATGAAGCCTGATTTAATACCAGTTAGGTATGAATGATATTAAATGTACAAGTGATGCACATGTATGATGTAATAGTATAGGTATACTAAAGGCACAAGGTGACTACCTAAATGAATGAAATGTGAGGCAAGCATTGCGCTTTCCAAGATTGAATGAATACCATGGATGCATGGTTGAACCCATTCTGAAGAGTCATGAAAGTTATTTTTCAGATGATAACTTGAGGGGAATGTATCCCATTTCCTCAGGAAATACTAATATAAATAAATGAAAGAGTAAAAGAGAAAAGGTGCTCTGATTGTCATAATAAGAGGAAAATTGGTATGCCTTTGAGAATCACATGAGAATGATTGTGAATGATCAGAAGTTGACTAATTTTAAAGTAGGATTATGAATATGGCTAAGTACATCACGGATGTAAATTAATAAAAACTAGAATATGTGTGGATACATAATATGGATGCATGTCAAAAATGCATGTCTATGTTCCTTAAAGAATGCTTAGTAACGAGCCGAAGCTAATTCAAGGTTGAGGCCATGATAGATAGTGATGGATATGAAATGAGGAAGTTACGTGCTAAAGGAGTTCCCTGTGAAGAAAATGTGTAAGGACTCTGTCAAAAGAACAGACTCACAACCCTAACGATTGTTGAAGTTTGGGCAATGGACTGCAAAGCCTGCCTATATAAGAATCACATATTACATTTTTTTTTTTAAATGTGTAGGTGGAATACTAACAACTCAATGTTAACCACTCTAAGAATCGAATGATAATGTGCAGGATGCACAGGTTTGTGACCCACTATGAAAAAACAAAATTACTATTAAAGCATGTTGTTGTATCCAAAAAGGTTAGAGTGAGGCCTAACCAATGTTGCTCAAGGAAAGGAGCAGGGAGATCCCAAACTGGAATAAATTGCAAAATCCAAGAAGAGGAAAAAGGAGGAACACTTGTCCACCCTAATAAATCTGAATTGCTTGCAGAGTTGTAGGTCTTAGATGAGAAGTTGTGAGAACAAGTACAGCTGGGAAAAGAGAAGGGATAAATGAGTATGTTTGATCAAATAGGCTTGGTTGAAGCCACATCAAGCAAAGGAAGTAAGGCCTTAGAAATAACTCAGTTGGGTTGAAATCCCCAGGTTGTGTGGAAGGAGTGGGAAAAAGGGGAGAGCCCCTAACTCCTTTCTTGTTATGTGTTATGTTTCCTATGGAATGAGAAAGTTGATTCACTAATAAAGGTAAATGTTTTGACACTGAGTGATGATGATTGTATTACTACAAAAACAGTTGAGAACTGTCTGTATTGCATTCATGAAAATCTTTGAGGATAATGTGATGAAGTGCATAAAGATATGCTAGGAAATTTTGAAGAAGTTTTATGGATTTGAATGTTATGATACATGCATTTTAATTGATATTACAATTAATGATGCATGTTTTGTATAGAAAGGGATTGGAATTGTTGAGGAATACAGTTACTGTTACCCATGATTTTGGTCATCATGATGATGTATTGATGATGGTGTACTCAGGCTCTTCATAAGAACTTTCTCCTGAGAAACGTTACTTTCATCTCTTCCCAGAAAACTCATTTTTGAAGAAGGCTCGCAGGCTGCTAGTGCATTTGGGTGCTAGAATGACCCATTCTCGTAGGCTGCTTTAAGCCAGGGTGAAAAATTATCGCACTGTGTTGAATAGCTAGGGTGCGAACTCTTCCTAAAGCATGGAAAAAGATGAATTCTCGATGCTTCTAGAAGGGAATCTTCTAGAAGAATGGGTTGGCATTCGAATGGTTATCTTTGTATTGGATTCCCTGATATTTTGGGATCATTCTTATACAAGTAACTATCTCAGTCTCTCCTATATATTGAGGGAATTCTCATGGAAAAGGTTAAGCAAGATTCATTGGAGAATTGGTGAAATAATTGTGTAAAGGACTTAGCTTGAACAACAGCTTGGAGACTCTAGCAAGTCTATGAAGAGGAGTTGATCTTCTTCATACAAGGATTGAGAAAGTGTGTGCGTTGGAGCCAAGAGCCATCGAAAGGAAGCTTACAACATCAAGGCTATCAGGTTGTAATCTTTACTTTCAATTAATATGATACAGTGGCATGTCCCTTTCCCATAAATCTATTCTCACTTTATTGTGTAATTCCTTGATCATACACATAAGTTGACTGTTGAATATATTGTGCTATATTCACTTTGGTTGGTTTGTGTTATCTTGGTCTTGACCTCACGAGAGCACCAGAGCGAAGCGGGAGCAATAGAGACCCTAGGAAGTGATATAAAGGTATGTTACTTGTTCTTTCCTACTAGTGAATTCGATGGTCAAAACTTAGGGAAAGAGTCATGTCCTGTCCTGTTTTGTTCTAGATCCAGGTGGATCTAGGGATATCTGTTAGTGTCTGCACCTACCGATTAGTCCGATAACAGTTACCAATAATGGGCAACCTCAAGCAGAGGATGACCATGGGAAGGCTGCGGTCGAAATATTGTTGACAAGACTATGAAAATCCTGCTAAAGCACTGTTGATGAGGTAAAAATCAGAAAGAGGGTGCTAGCAACCAAGAACATGTATAAAAATGTTCATGCTTATGTAGCTCAAGGTATGAAAATATTTGGCTGAGAATCCCTTCTGAAATATTTTATTGTCTCATGTTATGCACAAAATGTTGAAAGGGCAGTTGTGTGCCATGGATACCCAAGTAGGGTATGATTCGGGAAGGAGAACCTGGATGATGGAGGTGTGAACCTCTGGAAGTGAATACTGATTGTATGATGCAAGATCATCTGAACCAAATGATCTCTGTTAACTCAAAAGGTAAAAAAAAAACATTTACTAAGAGATCGTAGAAATCCCTTCAATCAACTACAGATCAAGATTGTGAGGACCGCAAAAGAAAACCTTGATCGAATCAAGTTAATCAAGACCCTGATAGAGGAAGTGAACACAATCCATTCATCGAAAGGAAACCGATCTTATCCATCAGAGCGATTTCAAGATCCACTAGAGTTAACAAACTAAACGCCAGTCATTTGATAAGATCGACAACCCATGTTCATTGCGGAGTGCGGAGGCAAAATTAATAGGCATGCTAGTTCATGGAAAAAAATCAACCTACACCGTTGATATCATTAGGGTGGATGATCAACGACCACAATGAAAAGAGTTGGGCGAACCCTTTCGGATTGCGGATATTGAACTCTCCGATAAAGAGCGAGCTAGTTGAGGTTCTGTAATACCTTGCAGGCGTTGGATCTGGGGAAAGATAGATCTTCACCGTCACATTGCAGAAAAGAGGTTTAGCCAAGATCATAACACCCAGACACGGGAGTTGAAAGGGTAGCACCTGAAAACAAATAGAGCTAAGGACACAGCTCTCGGTCACGTGGAGAGAAGACGAAGTTCCTTCGGGCCAGTCAAGGAAGATAGAGTCTAACACTCTGCGTTAGACTGTGGTCATGAGGACTGGTTCTAAGGGAGTAAAGGTGCTCATAGCTAGCACATTGCATGGATTTTTCAGTAAGGAAGGAGGACCTTCCAATGTTTTACCTACATTATGTAAGTGTTGAAGGAAAACAAATTGGGTGGCCATAAGTGTTGGCACCCTGGTTATTAATGAAGGAAGTGTTGATATTATGGTAGCTGCGGGAGGTATTTACCTCCATGTGTAAACCTGATGAGAATAGAATATTCCAGGAAGCAAGAAGAAATCCTAATTAATTGGTTAATGACCCTAGAATACAATTCGACTCAAGAGAATGACTTGTATTAGGTTATTAGCCTCCAAGAAAAGAAGTCTGCTAGAGGAAATATTATATACTAAAGAATTAGTACCCATAATGAGAAGTAAGCCCAGGCAGTCTGCCAGAATTAGTATAAATACAGGAGGCCAGTCCTCATTTTGGAAAGCATTCTCATAACTGCAGAAGCAACACTTGTGCGCACTACAGTTGGCCAGCTTGTGCGCAAGTTTCGAGGAGAGTTGTCGTTGCAGCTGTTGCAGCTAGTAGATTTTGGTCTTGGCTTGGACTCTCTCTTGGTTATGGTTTGGACTCTCTGATTAGCTCTTGTTACTATTATTTTGTGTGCTATCCTTGGAGAGATGTGCACTATCTTTTTTTCCTATCTAGCCTAGGGTTTTCTTTCAGAATGATTCTCTATCAAGGTTAAGGTGCTCGGGGGTGGCTTCGGCCTATGGTTGGGTGACAATAGTGATATTGTCTATGGTTAAATGAGCACATCCATAGTATTCTAATAGGTTATGGGCCAACACTTCCTTCATTAAATCTAACCATTGGAAGGGAGCATAGCCATAAGGATGCTAAGCTCATTGAAGAAATGTCACTAGGGTTTCTAGCAGGAGCAGTCACCAAAGCATTGTTGCTAGGGTTACTAGTAGGTGCAGTTGTAGAAACCTTGATCCTCTCGTTGAGGCACCTTACGTGAAGGGATTGACCTTATTTTCATATAGACTAGTGCGCCCTAGCCTAACGCATCTCTTGGTACTCTCAGCAAGCTAAGACGTCAAGTTTGAGTTTTTGGTCAAATCTAAGTTTGACCAAGTCAAGGCAACCATGCCTTACTCTATGAAGTCAGAAAACAAGTTAGATGGGGCTTCTAACTTCAAAGTGTGGAAGAAAAGGATTGACCTCATCCTTGCCAAGAATAGAGTGTTGCATATCGTGAAAGGAAAGATCGTGGAACCAGAGTTTGAAGAATGAAAAGAGAAGGAACTGCAGAACGTTGCAGTTATGGAGAAGTTCAAAGACAGTGACATCAATTCCATGAGTATCATAGTGGACTCTATAAAAGACTACTTGATACCCTATATCTCCCATCTTGACTCAGCTAAGAAGATGTATAATGCCCTAACAAACCTCTTCTCAGTCAGAAACATTGAACAAGTAATGAGTCTGAAGAATGAGCTCTGTGACATGAAGATGAATGATGATGACAACATAACATCATACTTTGTGAGAATCTCTCAGTTAAGATATCAACTATAATCTATTGAAGAGATCATTTCAAAGAAGGAATTGGTAAACATAGTACTCAATGGTCTTCCCAAGACATGGGATGCATTTGCCGCAAGAATGAACACAAGGAAAGAGTATCCTACACTTGAAGAACTTTGGACTTATTGTGCACAAGAAGAATGAAGGATTAGTGCAAAAGAGAAACCCCAAAAGAAGTATGATGATCAAGCCTTCACAACAAGGTTTAGGGATTTCAGGAATAAAATGAAGTTTGGCTCCAGGAAGAAACCAAATCAAGAGAAAGATATGTCAAGAATACAATGCTTCAATTGTCGAAAGTATGGCCACTACAAGAATCATTGTCTCGAGTTAAAGGAAAGGAAGGAAACACACGAAGCATCAATTGCCAAAGAAATGGAACCCTCAAAGAAATCCAAGCAGGACAAAACAAACTTCTTCTTCTAAGACAAGGTAACAATACTCTTCATAGTTCTCATACATACCAAGTTTTATGTACATATCTTGCAAGATAATATGTTCAAAGAGAAACTATACATATGGAATAACAACAAGATAAGGATTGTATCACAATGACTACAAGTCAGGCAATACACATGAAAGGACGAAGTACATCAACAAACCCGGGTAACAATTCATGTGGAAGTTATTACATAAGTAACAACTGCAAGATAATCTGAAATCATAATCAATCTTGAAGAAACCTAGAAGAAGTAAAAGACAGAAAGAAGTCAACAATCAAGAAGAAATTGGAAAAAGACTTGTGACACTTTACATAAGGCAATAAGGATGCAGAAGGAAGCGTGGGCTCTCTTAGTTGGAGGGAGTTGATTACAGAATTCCAAAATATGAGCATGCATTCATGCATGAAGCAAGGACTAGGAGGGAGATAATCCTAAATAATATTATCCACTAAAGATGATGAAGTATCTATCCATGTTCCCATAAATGGTAGCAACCATGAAGAGCAGCACATGTTCAGTTTGACTTTAGAAGAAGTCTTCTTCGAAAAGAAGCCTTAAAGTATCCCTGGTTGTCCATCCACATCCATGATCCTATGATGAAAGAAAGAATTTGGAATCTTCAGGGAATGGAATCTATAGAAAAATACATGGACCTAAGAGCTAAACAAAAACATGAGGAAGAACATGAAGATTCCAAGAGAGAAGGAAAATCCAGAACAACCAGTGATTGTATCAAGAATCACAAGACTACCATCCTGATATGAACTCATTAAAAGCAATCAAGTAGAGGAACTGAAAGTTGTGTGTATGGAAGACTTATGAATGAAAGCGTATGATAACTAGAAGTTCTCCCATATGGAGGGAGAAGACTATGATGATTGTTTGTTCCAGTAAACCAGACATACCTCTACATGAGCCATTATATCGTCTGCAATATCCATGGGTTGGAGTTTACATTAGATGAAGGTAAAGACTATTCTCCAAAATAATTGAACAAAGAGCGTATGAAGAGAAACCTCAAGGGTTTAAGGTATACCAGAAAGAAACCCTTGTATGCAGATGAAGACAACTTGATAAAGAACCTCCAATGCAGAACAAAAGCGTGGTGAAAAAAATTCTATAACAAAGATATTGTATCATAATGGTTACTCAGAAGCTCAGGATGATGGATTGTTAATCCATGACAAACTCTCATGATGGTAGAAGAAGTACCACTTGGATATGTTCCAGTTTGACCCTTTCCATGATGTTATGAGCCAGCAGGAAACAAAAGATGAATTCAATAATGATATACTATATTGATCAAAGCTATATGAATCCAAAAGAAAAATAGTGTTCCAGAAAGACCAAAGTACAGTGAGATCAAGCATTATATTCTCCATGATGAAGTCTAGAAAAGAGAAAGTGGTTCTCCAATATATATCTCCACAGATGATCAGATAAGAAGACATTTTAGTAAAGCCTCTGTCCAAGATGAAAGAGTTTGCGTACTCAAGTTGGAGCTCGTAGGAGACGACTTCCTTATTGAAAAAGGAAGAGATGACTCCCAGGTTGGGAGGGAGCATTGATGTGTTATTGATTTATGGACAACCATTTTTCAAGTTCAAAAAATGGTCCAGGATGAGCAGTTCCTTTCCAGTTCGGAAAGGGGTTTGAGATTTCTAACGGATAGGCATTTTCTAGTTCGGAAAATGGTCCATATTGAACGGTCATTTTTGTAATGAAAATGGTTCAATGGATTGTTGATGTACCATAGAAATCAATTCCCCTTGTGGTTAAAATGGGGAATGGTCTAGTACAATATCTCTTCTTGAAGGTCACTCTCAGTAGTGGTGTAGAAGATTGGTTCGCCTCGCCAGACAGTCATTCTTTTGAAGCTCACAGTTGTGAGTAGTTTCAAAGAATGGTCCATTTTGGAGGTTGGTGTAGGACAGTCATTTCATTAGGAAATGGTCCAGACAATCATTCCCTAGGGAATATTCATTCTCTCTAGGTTTCACTTTGTTTAGTGCCGGAGGAATGGCCCAGATGGGTGAATGGTCCAGGTTCAACAATCAGGGACATGCATTCCCTAGGGCAGACTCATTCTCTCCAGGTTGCACTTTGTTTAGTGGCGGAGGAATGGCCCGGATAGGTGAATGGTCTAGGCTCAAAAATCAAGACAGTTAGTCTTCCTTGCTTCAGAAGAATACTCCAGATAGCTCATCATTGATGATTTACCTTCTAAGGGAAAATGCTCTTCCAAATATCACAGATGTGAGTGGAAGAATGGCCCAGATGATTCAATTTATATCATAACAATGTTTTTCTGTGCAGGTTGACATCAGATGATATGATTGTTATGGAGATTTTATGTCTCTGAATAGTAGATGTATACTACTATGGTGGATGTGGTCCACTGATTGTGACTATATGTCATTGATCAAGTATCTGTGTGCTACTTGGTGTGGCATTGTACCACTGGATTGTAGTTGTGTACTACTATGGATAGACACAATTGTGTTCTATTGAATGACATTGTTTTGATTGCCTTGAAGACTATCAGTAGTATTGAAAACTTTTATCAGCTACATGAATGATCAATGGACAAAGATTTCCCCAGACGGAAAATGGTCCAGGACATATGGTTGGATTAGAATAAGGGTTCTTGTATCACTTTATGGAGTGAGTGACTTATCCAACATCATGTATGTTTACTCAGTTGGAGTATGTTTTGAGAGATCATGTAGTTGATAACATTGATAGTGATGATGGTGCTCATGATCTAATCATGAGTTAGTCTATACGACTATGTTGATGCTACCGGGTGAATGGTATGTTTGTGCTCAAGACCATTACCTTCAATACCTCCCTAGCTAGGAGGGAGTGTTGATATTATGGTANTATGTTTGTGCTCAAGACCATTACCTTCAATACCTCCCTAGCTAGGAGGGAGTGTTGATATTATGGTAGTTGCGGGAGGTATTTACCTCCACATGTAAACCTGACGAGAATAGAATATCATGGGAAGTAAGAAGAAACCCTAATTAATTGGTTAATGACCCTAGAATACAAGGCAGCTCAAGAGAATGACTTGTATTAGGTTATTAGCCTCCAAGAAAAGAAGTTAGCTAAAGGAAATATTATATACTAAATAATTAGTATCCAGAATGAGAAGTCAGCCCAGGCAGTCTACCAGAATTAGTATAAATATAGGAGGTCAATCTTCATTATGGCAAGCATTCTCAGAACTGTAGAAGCAACACGTGTACGCACTGCAGTTGGCCAGTTTTTGCACAAGTTTGGAGGAGAGTTGTCGTTGCAGTTGTTGCAGCTAGTAGATTTCGTTCTTGTCTTGGACTCTCTCTTGGTTATGGTTTGGACTCTCTAATAATCTCTTGTTACTCTTGTTTGGTGCACTATCCTTGGAGAGAGGTGCACTATCTTGTTTGGCTATGTAGCCTAGGGTTTTCTTCCAGAATGATTCTCTGTCAAGTTTAAGGTGTGGGGTGGCTTCGGCCTATGGTTGGGTGAAAATAGTGATATTGTCTATGGTTAAATGAGCACATCCATAATATTCTAATAGGAAGAATGTTTAAAGGCATTCATGTGAAACTTTTGAGTTTCATGTGTACTGATTTGGGAACGTGATCGTCCTATAGCAGGAAGCATGGTCCTGTTGTAAGAGTGAATGAAAATGAATAATACATCTGGTGAAGAGGTTGGTTAAATTCCAACACACTATGGCCAAGAAACTGTCATAAAATGTGACAAACTTGAAATCAATGCAAGAATTGCATTGGGTATGAATGTGGTCGTGAATACTGAAACATTTGTTAAATCCTTTGGAATGTTGAATTACATTTTGAAGGGTTTGGTATGTTGAAATGAGGCATAGGAAAGGAATGGGATTCCCTTTTCATATTTATATAGATGTGATAAACTGTTAGTATGCATGGTTTTGAATATATATATATATATATATATATACATGGATGCATGAGAGACTAACAGTTTGTTTGGATGTTAAAAGAATGAATTGTAGGGAGAAAAAGGGTCATGGATATGGCAGTGTTTTAAGCCCATAAGAAAGACCAATTTCCTGTTGATCCAAACTGCAAGGTGTTATCCCCAATACTTGTCACGGGAAAAGGGGTATCCAGATCCGCGGCCTACGCAAGAAGCATCCAAGCGCAACACGCAGAAAAGTTCATTTCGGGCTCAAAATACAAGCAGGCGGGCGACTTCAATTTTCAACGACGAGGATCCATTGATGGAGCAAATCGAAGGGAATCAGGTAGTTGGGGCCATGAATTTTCTTGAATATTAGTGTCAGGGTAGAGGCCCAAGATCAAAGGTCAAGCAAAGAATTAATCTGGGTTGTAGATATTGAGGAGACAGGTGACAGTCATCCGAAGTTTCATAGAAATGACTATCAGGAGTTTTGAAATGAGGCAAGGGCTTATCCCCGATGGTCGAAGCCATGAATAGATCTAGTCCGTCCATCAGGGAGGACAACTGGCACACGATCAACATAGTCATGAGTTCTTGAATTGGGAGGTCAAGAGTCGATCACGTCGGAGACTCTCGAAATGAGAAATCACGAAAATATCATAGCCATTGATCAAACGAAAAAGTTGGACCGTTGGATTAGTTTTTTCTTGATTTCGTGAGGCGGGAAATAAAGAAGGTAGAGTCTTGATGACTCACGAAGCACAAAATCACAAAATTATATGGGTCGTCTAGTCATGAGAAGCAGAGGGATCTTTGATTTGACTTCAGCATTTTCGGGAATTGGGAGTTCGAGGTTCTCGTCGACAAGCGCACCCATAGCCCGAAACCATGAAGTGAGAAACCCCAATTTCGTGATTTCACGGATCGAAGGTTTTCCCAGAGCAGCATCTCTTTCTCCCGAAATGTGAAATCTCGAAAGCTCCCAGGAATTGGGCCCACGGTCTTAGCACCCGGTCACAAAGGAAGCAGGTATAGGAAAGGGGGCTAGCATTCATCGCATAGTCGGCAGTTCGTATGGTCGAGGGAAATATCGTGGTCGTCCATCTCGAAGCAAATCTGACTGTTGATCTCAGCCACCGTTTCGCGATTTCAGGCATCGCGATATCGAAGTCAAGATGGGGCAAAAACTCGCAAAATGAGAAACCTCGAAATATCATGCAGGAAGAGCGTGAGGTCACAACCCATAGTCACATGGAAGGTGGGCCTAGAGAAAGATAAGCACCTATTCAATCATCAAATGACTAAGTCCGGATAAGGAGATGATCCTGGCCGTCATTTTGAAAGCAGATCCAATCGTTGATTTGGGCAAGGTGATTTCGCGAAGACGGGCATTGGGGATCCTGAAGACAAGTGATGTGGGAATCCTCAAAAGGAGAAATCCTGAAAAATTGATGGATCGATCTCAGCTGTCCAAACCTAAAGGACACACGGCACATGATCCAGGCCAAAGGGTAAGTCTTCCTGGGAGTGCCTATGGTAGATGGTCCCACAATTAAAGGAAATATCTAAGTCTTCCAACTAGCGGATGATCCGGATTATTTTCGGCACGAAATGAGATCGGAGATATAATAAAGAAATGCACAGAGATATCGTAGATATTCAGTAATATAATAGAAATATATCAGAGATGCAACCATAAACATAGGGATACAGTAATACACGATTTCTATTAATGAAAGAAATGTACAGAGACTGTAAAAATACAGAGTGAAAAACTTGCTAGAATGGTGGCAGCTTATCTCTGAGAAGAGATGTGATGGCTACTCGCATTCGCAAGAAGATGATTACAATGAGGCTCTAGAGGCATTTTTACAATAAACAGGAATGCCAAAATTCCTAGACATCCAAAAACCTAACCC
>SNQJ01S0022555.1:83582-104464 GCA_010110895.2 Picea sitchensis
GAAGCGCCAAAAGTCATGTGGGCCCCGTTTGGGTAAGTTAGTACATCAACTTCTCGGGGTCGTAACTTTTGCATACGATCTCTGTTTTAGGTGTATGATAGCTCGTTGGAAAGGTATTGTCAAGGAGATTCATTTTCAGGGCTCAATCATGCCTTTGGCTATCACTGAGAACCTCAATCTCGAAAAAACCTTCATTTAGGCCCTCAAAATGGCCCCGAAAGTTAAAACCTGCTAAAAATAGTAAATTGCCAAAATTGACAGAAAATTGTTTTGAGCCAGTCGAAAAAGGTGGGTGACCACCAATATCCACCTGGATCAATGATCCGTAGGATCTTTTAATGACTATGGTTGAGTTTTAATTTTGCATGTGTTAATTAACCATTTGAGAAGCTTAATGAAAGAATGAGGAAAGAAGAGGAATTATGACAGACATATACACATATGCAGATCTGAAATGAAGTAATAAACAACAAACCATAACACGAGGATTGATAATGGAGTTCGGCACAACTTTGCCTACGTCTCCGAGCCTTTGTCTTTGTGGGGGAGGCTTCTTTATTTCTGTTCAAAATATCAAAAGTACATCGCAGCAGTGTCAATTGGCTACAAGACTGATCTAGTCATGTTCTTCCAAATCTCTAGAACTCTGCAAAGAAAACGGCATGCAAAATGGACGTCCGAAGCTCCCAGAAATGGCCCGCAAGCGTCTGCTCCTCAAAAGCTTCCCTGCATAAAAATGGCTTTGGCTTGGCTTCCCTTCAACGTAACTCTGCTTTTTCTCTCCTCCATGGCCTCAATCAGGCCTGGTTTATATAGATCTGAAGTTGGTTATCCATCCCCAACTTCCTCCCAAAAATGGAGAAAATCAATTAAAATCAGGCTTGGAATCAAATAAAAATCCAAAAACTATATAACAAAACCCATTTTGTTTAAAATTAGGGCGCAGCCCCCAAAAATGTGCACCCCTCTTCACTTGGGCACCTCCATGTGGCCACGCGCCCATGCGTTGGCCCTCAACATAAGGTCACATGGCGCATGGCATGGGATCCTGTGCTCTATCTGGTGTAGCCCCCGAGCATATAGCCTCTTGTTAATCCCCTGGGTCGGTGGGCTCCTGGTCTTCTGGCATGTGAATAGAACTGGTGGCTACCTGCCATAACCGCGCACCCAAATTTGGTGTATGGCCCGGGTCGTATGCGACCGCCCAGGAACCAAGGGCCAAGCCCTATCCATAACAGTCCTGCACATAGGGTGTGGTCATGGTCATGTATCCGTGCCGAGGGCTGGGACTAAGCCCCAGCCCTTTTCCCCACCGAATCTCCATTGAACCAAATTCAAATATATGTTTCACCATATAGTTAACAAGAACTACCCGTGGGGCGGGTGGTTAGCCCAGCCCTGCCAGTCCACAACTCAGAGGGGAGGTCGCAGGTTCGACCCTCGGCGAAACCACAAAATTTTACCAAAACCACTAACCAACCACAAGGTGCCATGTGGCAGCCCATGACTGGGCCACGTGGCACCTCAACCACCAATAGAAGTCTGCCATGCATCAATCGATGAATGGTCCACGTGTCTACCACGTACCCTGTCCAGCCACTGCCCTGTCAGCTGTTGACGTCATCCTGTGCCACGTGTCACCTTTACAGTGGTGACACATGTCACCCATAGATTGGTCTAGATGTCTACCCGTACGCCACATCATCCTGCCACGTGTTGCCTCCAGGGGTTTCCACGTCAGTTGTACGGTCGTACAGCCTGTACAGTCAGCATGCCACGTGGCACTGTACGGACTGTACAGTCATCCCCTTTTTTTGCTTGTTTGGGTTTTCGAACAGAACACGATATCTTTCGGATACGGAGCGCATTTGACGAAGTAAATATATGGCCGGAATCAAGAAGACGAGACGGACGCAATGGCACTGGTTTCGTCGGATTCTGAGCACTTTCATTTTTGAGCATTTTTAAGCCCTATCAGGCTTCTGGATCTGATCCTAGATCAATTAATCCTCCCTCCTTAGGAAGCAATGGTCTCCATTGCGTTGAGTTCTTAGGGGAGAAGGAAAAGTGTTTGCTAGATCTGCATCTAGGTGAGCTGCTTGTATTGCTGGAGACGTTGCGCTGCTTAGTTTGTGGAAGTTTGTCATGAACCTGTTGAAGTTGAGGTTGTTCAACAAGTCGAGCTACATGAGAGGATGATGTGCATAAGGAATATTTGCACTTTGTTGCAGCCTTTTCGACCTGCTTCTGTTGGATAGAAGGTGCTTGGGGAAAGGATGTAGTGGTTGTAGTGTCCTTTTGTTCTCCTTTTGAACAAATTGTGAAGAAGCTGAATTTTGCAGTATGATATACTACCTTGCGGCACTTTTTAGGTGGAACAGTAGTTGGAACTACCTCTAGTATTCTGTAGAGATGACCCCCCAAAGTAACAATGACACTACAGGGTCAAGACTCATAAACATCATGGCATCTCCACATATATGGTTGGCCCAAGAGAACATCACAGACATCCAGTGGGGCAACATCACATAATACCTCATTCTTGAAGGGTTGGATGTCGTATGCCAATCAACACTGTTGGCTGACACGGAGATCCCGTCCTTGCCGAAGCCACCCGATGTTGTATGGTTGCGGGTGTGGTGTTGTTGACAATCCCAACTGTTTGACGACCTCTGCTGAGATGAGGTTCTTCTGGCTTCCGCTATCAACAATAAAATGCAGCGGGGTCCCCTGCACTCACATCTATGAATGAAAAAGGCGTTCCCCTTCTTCGGGATCTGTTGGTTCTTTTGGTTGAATTGATGTGGTTGTGAAGATAGAAGTGGGGTCTGCGTCAATGATCTGTCCTTTACCAATTTTTTCAGAATCGGATTCTGAATCAGGGTTTGGCTCCTTGTCTTTGATCTCGGCCACCAATGATTGTTTTGAGCGACATTCATCAGTGTTGTGCCAGGGGATTTTGTGGAAATCGCACCATTTTTCGGTGTCCTTCTTTGTCTTCTTGTGACCCTTCTTTTCCTGTGTCTTGGACTGGTTTTCAGGAAACTGTTTGTTAGGGTCATCTTTTTCATACTTTGGTTGTTGCAGATTTGCAGGCCGGAACTTCCATTTGTTCTGGTGCTTAAATTTATGCTCAATTTTAACAGCATATCGATAAGAAGCACCAAGTGATGAGATGTCCAGAAAATCCATTTCAGTCTGGATGTATCTGTGTAGAGCCCCATGGTATTTCAGAACCAAATTTCGCTCAAATTCTTTGATACCCAGCTTGGTGTGCAAGGTATGGAAGGTATTGGTGAACTCCGGAACTGCTTGGACCCTCTCTTGCCGCAGTGTGGTCCATCTCATGTACTAGTCCTCATAGTTGCCAACAGGGTAATACTGTTCCTTTACCGCATCCAAAAAAAAATGCCAAGTGGGATCGGCCCCATATATTCCAGACTCCTCTACGGAACTTCGCTCCCAGTAAGTTTCCCACCAATGTTTGACATGAGGGAGAGCTTTAAGGAGTGAGAAGGTAATCTTTTCTTTGTCGAAAAAATTGTGAACAGAGAAATAGCCTTCTAGCAGAGTTAACCATTTTTCTAGGGCTTCTACATCTATCTGTCCTTCAAATACAGGAATATCAAAGTTAACTTGTACCTTGAAAGGTGAGGTGCCTCTAAAGTGGTCGCTTGATGAAGATGCACCTGATTCTATCGGCAGGCATTGAAGGATGTGGGCAAAATTCTCCATCATTTCGTCCCTCTGTCGCATGAGAGCTTGCTCAAGCAACAGATTGATAGGATCCTCTACTTCGTCGTTTTTCTTTTCTTCCACCATTGAGGGTTTTTTGGGTGTGTGAGAGCGATTGTCTTCAAGAGAGACAAGCTCGAGACCCAACTTGCTATACTCGTACCTCGTCGGGGACATGCACTGAAAAAATGATCAAGAGCAGTCTGCTCTGATACCACTTATCCAGATTATTTTCGGCACGAAATGAGATCGGAGATATAATAAAGAAATGCACAGAGATATCACAGATATTCAATAATATAATAGAAATATATCAGAGATGCAACCATAAACACAGAGATACAGTAATACACGATTTCTATTAATGAAAGAAATGTAGAGAGACTGTAAAAATACAGAGTGAAAGACTCGCTAGAATGGTGGCAACTTATCTCTGAGAAGAGATGTGATGGCTACTCGCATTTGCAAGAAGATGATTACAATGAGGCTCTAGAGGCCTTTTTACAATAAATAGGAATGCCAAAATTCCTAGACATCCAAAAACCTAACCCTAGGAGATGAAGCGCCAAAAGTCATGTGGGCCCCGTTTGGGTAAGTTAGTACATCAACTTCCCGGGGTCGTAACTTTTGCATACGATCTCCATTTTAGGCGTATGATAGCTCGTTGGAAAGGTATCGTCAAGGAGATTCATTTTGGGGGATCAATAATTTATTTAGCTATCATTGATAATCTTGATATCAAAAAACCTTCATTTAGGCCCTCAAAATGGCCCCGGAAGTTAAAACCTACTAAAAATAGTAAATTGCTAAAATTGACAGAAAACTATTTTGAGCCAGTCGGAAAAGGTGGGTGGCCACCGATATCCACCTAGATCACCGGAGCATGTGGTTGCAGATAAATGGTTTCTTAGTTTCAAGGATCGAGACATTGGAGATCAAGAGGAGTGAAAACTCCCGAAATGCGAAATCTCGAAACGCCTTGGGAAGTTTGGGCCCTTGGTCACGTGGCGAACGGGTCCAAGAAACAAGGTTGGCTCCCATCATGTAGAGATGGTGATTTGGGGCCTTCGAGGAATCATTCTGGCCGTCAATTTTAAGGGAGATCCAATCGTTGATCTGGGTGGTTGATTTCATAAAATTGTGTGTCGGGAATTTTGAAGCTTAGCATCTAGGAATCCCTGATAACCGAAATGACGAAATGCCTTTGGAGAGAGGTGTTGGGTCATGGCCCTAGGTTACATTGAGGGTGGAGCTAGAAGAAAGGGAAGATAGCCTCTGAGCCTTAGAGAGCAGGCATGTGGTCGTCTCCTGAGCATTTTGTCTCGACCACTCCCCAGGGAAAGGCAGTTAATGTAAATTGAGTAGGTGGTTGAAACCTCGGCTCAATCCATAAATGGAAGGCATGGAGGGTCTAGATCAGTTAGCTCCTGGTACCCCTGCGGACAGGTTTCCCTACAAGATCCATGTCGATCTGAGCCTGTGTCAGACAAGAGACTGCGTGCACAGTCTGCAAAAAAATCATGCAAACGTAAAGCTTTAAATGTAATGACTCAACCACTCCTCTGTTGTTAGTGGCGAGTGGCTCTAAGTATATAGGAGTCATTTTGATACTTTGTAAAGAGTCAACTGGTTAAGCAAAGCTCCCATTTTGTAATATGTTTTAACACCAGAGCTGTGCTTGGTTATGTAAGAGATTTGAGACTGTTAGTTAATAGAAGTCACTTTATTTCCATATCTCTGTAAACACTGTGTTAAGACACTCGGAATTGGAGGATCCAGTCGAGGGTTGTCATCCTGTTGTAATGTAGGTTTGATTACACTAGCATAGTGACCAGTTTTAATCATCTCCCCTTGTTATATTTTTCCCTCTCGCACCGAATGGCTTGGAATTGGAGGATCCAGTCGAGTTGTTGCAGTTGCAGGATGATGGAAGTTTGATCATACTGCAGCTGTAACTGTGTCCTTTATAGACACATTTCAGTGTCTGAAATTTGGTTTCAAGAACATCATCAAGCCTGATTTTTTCCCCTCGAAGCTGGTGGAAAGTCGAATGCCCATAGCAGTTTCATTTGTCTTCTCACCAAGTCTTCCCTCTACTCGCTTTTAAACTCAACTCACTGACTGAAATTAACATGTCCCTCCCTCCCTGTGCATTTATTGTCCGGTTATGTGTTGTAACATCATTCTAGTGTTGAGTTTTTTCCATTGACCTTAAACCTTTTAAACCAAAAACCAACAAACACTGATGGGTATCAGTCTTACCTCTGCAACAATTTGGAGGTGACTTATGGTGCTAACATTTCTGGCGCCGTTGTTGGGAACGGAATTGAATATTTTCCCTGGGTAGAATGACAACGAACTTCTGATTCTGAAGGTGCATCAGAAATCATAACCTTTGAAGATTGCAATTGTGTACCTGACGACTCCACTGAGGTGAATCCACTGATCCAACCCCACTGTTTCAGTTGTGGCTACCTCCAGGACGCCTATAAGCTGACCCAAAGGAGTTTTCTCGAGAAGGTTTTTAGCAGCTTCTTTCTCAGCCTGAGAAGTTCCCTGGGAGATCAACAACGATTAGATATGGCCTTTGATGGAGAACAAAGACCAGACACATTCAAAGCTGCACATCTTTCACCTGGAAGCTCCATGGTTGAAGAATCGATTGACGACTCCACTGGGTTGATATGGACAAAATCTTGGCTCGGAGGTTTGCTCCTTTTAATTTTTCTGTTGTTCTTGGTTTTCCTAATGTTTTCCCTACTGTTGATGAATGGGGTGATTATTTGACCATATTTAGAGGGCATGTAGAGGACAACCCTGCTCAGCATCTCCGTGAGTTTCATGAACTCATGCATCAATGGGATATACATCACGAGGATGTATTATTAAAAATGTTCATGTTCTCATTAGTAGGGGATGCTCGTAAATGGTATCATTATCTACCCCCTGCTAGCATCTCCTCCCTGAGAGAGTTTCATGCAACCTTCAGTAGGCACTGTCAAAGGAATTATTCCTCTGAGTTAATCTGTCATAATTGTTGTGAGGAATATGAAGGCCATGATCAAGATGTGGTTGTGTCTTATGAAAGATGCAAGGATGAGGACCATGAAAAGGAGGATTCTCTAGGTGAGTTGACAGAGCTGGTGGAATATCTCTCTACAGAGATAGAAGAGTTGAAGTCAAATCATGACTGCTTCCTTTTTGAAGAAAATACAGAGGATTTTCCAGTTCTTGAAGCTGTTGTTCTTAACATCCCTACTGATGAGGGTAGTATTCAAGATTCTATGGTGGTAGAGACATTAGTTTCCGCCCCTCATAAGCCTGTTGTCTCGGTTTTAAAGGAATGAGCCATTGTGGAGGGGAATTCTTCTTTTTTTCTTCACGAGATTTCCCATGATGTGTTTACATTTGGGATTGAAAAGAAGGATCGAGAGGTCGTTCCACTTTGGAATGTTGTCCCTAGCTTTGAGTATTATTCAGATGAAGAGAAATGGAGCCCCACATCACAGTTCATCGACAAGAGAAGCAACCAACCTGTATATGATAGCTACAAGTAATATTCTAAGATGGATGTGCAGGATTTCCATGGGCACACAACTGAGCCCTGTCCTCTATCCATTAGTGAATATTTTCATGAGGGAATTATCCAGCCTGAGCAGCATGATGAAGAGCATAGTTTCCCCTTAGGTCCTGTTTATGATGATTATGATTCTGACCCTTGGGAGAGCCAAGAAGAAGAACCAAAAGAGCCAGAGGAGCAGCAGGAGGAGCAGTTTATTTCCTGTTCAGAACCATTAATGAGTATCCATCTCCTGAGATCAGTCATCCTGTATCGACTGTTCACCCTCCTGAGCCTACTAGAGAGATTCAACGATGTGTGAGAAGTCGCGGAGCAGATCAGGCTACATGTTACAATTTTTCTAAGATCTGCCACCCATTCTATGAGCCTGTCAGCGATTACATGGACTAGCATTTCCTTCATATCTTTGAGCCGCCCAATTTGATCTCAATTTTAGCCCTTGGAGAGAAGATGAAATATGTAATTGTTCTGCTATCATGGTTGCATCATCTGTTACCAATCATTGACAAAGACAAGGAGCTTCTAGTCAGGAAGTTTCTTGAATGGCTATGGTGGAAATTTTCTTTCACCTATCACCATGTAAAATATGATTAGTTTAGGTATGTACATAAAGAATCTCTTAGGATCCCTTGTTAGTTTGTTTTCATTTTATTTTTCGGCCTGTATTTTTCAGCAGGATGTTTTGGGGCTCGACTCCATAGCCCAATGCTTAAGGCGAATGGAACTACTTGTTCTTGGCAGCTCGCAGGGAGCATGCCATCCCCCATGGAGCCAAATGTTATCATTAATACTTGTCATAGGAAAATGGGTATCCAGGTCCACGGCCTGCGCAAGAAGCGTCCAAGCGCAGCATGCAGAAAATTTCATTTCGGGCTCAAAATACAAGCAGGTGGGCAGCTTCAGTTTTCAACGGCGAGGATCCATCAATGGAACAGACCGACAAGCATCAGGTAGTCAGGGTCGTGAAGTTGCCCGAAGATTAGTTCTAGGGCAGAGGCCCGAGATCAAAGGTCAAGCAAAGAATTAATATGGGTCGTAGATATTGAGGAGACATGTGTCAGTCGTCCGAAGTTTCACAGAAATGACTATCGGGAGTTTTTAAATGAGGCAAGGGCTTATCCCCGATGGCCGAAGTCATGAATAGATCTGGTCCATCCATTAGGGAGGACAGGTGGCACACGATCAACATAGTCATGATTTCATGAATCGAGAGGTTGAGATTCGATCACATCGGAGACTCTCGAAATGCAAAATCACAAAAAGATCACAGTCATTGATCAAAGGAAAAAGTTGGACCGTTGGATCAGTTTTTTGTGATTTCATGAGTCGGGAAAGAAAGAAGGTAGAGTCTTGATGACTCACGAAGTGTAAAGTCACGAAATTATGTGGGTCGTCCAGTCATGAGAAGCAGAGGGTCGTTTATTTGACTTCGACATTTTTGGGAATCGAGAGTTCGGGGTTCTCGTCGACAAGCGCACCCATAGCTCGAAACCCCAAAGTACAAAACCTCGATTTCATGATTTCACGGATCGAGGGTTTTCCTAGAGAAGCATCTCTTTCTCCCAAAACGCTAAATTGTGAAATCTCAAAAGCTCCCAAGAATTGGGCCCATGGGCTTAGGGCCCAGTCATAAAGGAAGCAGGTCTAGGAAATGGGGCTAGCGCTCATCACATACTCGGAAGTTCGTATGGTCTAGGGACAGATCGTGGTCATACATCACGAAGAAAATTTGACTACCAATCTCAGCCATCGTTTTGTGATTTCAGGCATCGCGATATCGAAGTCAATATGGGGAAAAAACTCGTGAAATGAGAAACCCCAAAATATCATGCAGGACGAGCGTGAGGTCACAACCCACAGTCACATGGAAGGTGGGCCTAGAGAAAGATAAGCTCTTGTTCAATCATCAAACGGCTAAAGCCGGCTAAGGAGATGATCCTAACCATTGTTTTGAAAGCATATCCAACCATTGATTTGGGCAGGACGATTTCGCGAAGCTAGGCATTGGGGATCCTAAAGACAAGTGATGTGGGAATCCCCGAAAGGCGAAATTCTGAAAAACTTATGGATCGATCTCATCCGTCCAAACCTAAGGGACATGCGGCACAAGATCCAATCCAAAGGAGAAGTCTTCCCAGGAGTGTCGATGGTAGATGGTCCCACATTTAAAGGAAAGATATAAGTCATCCAACTAGCGGAGCACGTGGCAGCAGATAAACAATTTCGCAGTTTCGCGGAACAGAACATTGGAGATCAAGAGGAGTGAAAACTCCCGAAATGGGAAATCCAGAAACGCCTTGGGAAGTTTGGGCCCATGGTCATAGCCCCTGGTCAAGTGGTGAACAGGTCCAAGAAAGAAGGTTGGCTCCCATCGTGTAGAGCTGGCGACTTGGGGCCTTCTAGGAATCATCCTAGCCATCAATTTTAAGGTAGATCCAACCGTTGATCTGGGTGGGCGATTTCGTAAAATCGTGTGTCAGTAATTTTGAAGCTTAGAATGTGGGAATCCTCAATAACTGAAATATCGAAATGACTTTAGAGAGAGGCGCCAGGTCATGGCCCTGGGTTACATTGAGGGTGGAGCCAAAAGAAAGGGAAGCTAGCCTCTGAGCCTTAGAGAGCAGGAACATGGTCGTCTCCTAAGCATTTTGTCTCAGCCACTCCCCGGGGAAAGGTAGTTAATGTAAATTGAGTAGGTGGTTGAAACCTCGGCTCAATCCATAAATGGAAGGCATGGAGGGTTTGGATTAGTCAGCTCATGGTACTCCTGCAGACAAGTTTTCGTACAAGATCCATGCCGATATGAGCCCATGTCAGACAAGAGACTATGTGCATAGCCTGCAAAAAAATCATGCACACATAAAGCTTTGAATGTAATGACTCAACAGAGTCAACTAGTTGAGCAGAGCTCCCATTTTTTAATATGTTTTAACACCAGAGTTGTGCCTGGTTATGTAAGAGATTTGAGACTGTCAGTTAATAGAAGTCAGTTTCTTTCCATATCTCTGTAAACACTGTGTTAAGACACTCGGAATTGGAGGATCCAGTCGAGGGTTGTCATGTTGTTGTAATGTAGGTTTGATTACACTAGCATAGTGACCAGTTTTAATCAGCTCCCCTTGTTATATTTTTCCCTCTCGCACCGAATGGCTTGGAATTGGAGGATCCAGTCAAGTTGTTGCAGTTGCAGGATGATGGAAGTTTGATCATACTGCAACTGTAACTGTGTCCTTTATAGACACATTTCAGTGTCTGAAATTTGGTTTCGAGAACATCATCAAGCCTGATTTTTTCCCCTCGAAGTTGCTGGAAAGTCGAATGCCCATAGCAGTTTCATTTGTCTTCTCACCAAGTATTCTGTCTACTTGCTTTTGAACTCAACTCACTGGCTGAAATTAATGTGTCCCTCACTTCCCTGTGCATTTATTGTCTGGTTCTGTGTTGTAACATCATTCTAGTGTTGAGTTTTGTCCATTGACCTCCAACCTTTTAAACCAAAAACCAACAAACACTGATGGATATCAGGCTTACGTCTGCCAAAATCTAGAGGTGATATTTGGTGCTAACACAAGGAATGGTATTTCCCTTTTTTGAGAAAGTGAATTTGATTGTTAGTATGCACAACTCTGAAATTGTTTGTGACGACGTTATAAAGGTGTAATAAAATATATGTGCATGGGAAACTAACAATTTGTTTGACTGATTGAAGTTGAAAGTGCATGAAGCAAAGGGGTCGTGGATATGGAAGCATTGTAAGCCCATAAGGAAGACCAATTACCTTCTGAGCCAAACCGCTATGGGAAGGAAAGTCCCATAATTATGAATATGGTTTCTATGTGGAACAAATATGAAAACAAAATATGAAATTTGGAAATCTGTGGGTGACAGATTTACAAGAAAATTTTTGAATTTAAAATTTATGATGATGTCTCGTGAATTTTTGTATGCACGTGATATGGGTGAGAAGAAAACATCTATCCATAAAGGACAGATGATGAAAAATGGCTACTGTTGAGCCATGAGAACCCCATGGTAAGCCATGATTTCCTAGAATATATTGTGTTGAGGTAACACAAGTTGGAGGGACGCCTTGGCAGAGTAAGTCTGAGGGGCGCCTCGAATGTAAGGCTCAATAGAGTCTCTCAGTTCTTCATGTGCAAGAAAACCTTGGCAAGGCAAGATGGATCACCCGAGGGACTGTATGGCAGAGAAGGGGATGCTTGATCCTAGGCCTGGAGGGTAAGTGACCACAAGGAAGAGGAGACCTTAATATTTCTTGCAAATTGTTGGGATCATGCACACGATGGGTATTTCTTCCTGTGCGAGAAAACCTTGGCAAGGAAAGATGGATCACCCAAGGGACTGTATAGCAGAGAAGGGGATACTTGATCTTAGGCCTAGAGGGTGAGTGACCGCAAGGAAAAGGAGACCTTGATAGTTCTTGTAAACTATTGGGATCATACGCACAATGGGTATGTCAAGAAAAAAAACAGTGAGCCTGGATAATAAGACAACCATGTGGATACAAATCCACAAACTGCGCAGATAATTATTGTGCTAAGATTACAAAAAAAATTCCTAGAAATTTTTATACAATGTTATCACATGAGACTATGATTAATATGCGTGTTGTCCAAGAATTATTGAAAGAAGGTGACAAAGATTAAGGATATGAAAAAGGACCCAACCTAGAAAGAATGATCAAGATTTCTGAAACAGTTGAATGAGGAAGGCTTGACAGGTGTTTTGAGGAAGAACACCAAGGACGATGTTCCTTTAAGGGGGAGAGTATTGTAACATCCTTGTTTCCCCTGGTTTGTAATTAATCATAAAATAGGATTACCATGCTAAGACATGTGGACAGTGTAAATGTATTATTGTTTGAGTTGCCAATAATTGACTGTGGGGGTGAAGCCTTGAAAGTATTGGCCATGATATCACTAGAGGAAAGAATGTGAAAACTATAAGAGAGGGTTCATTATATCAAATAACCCCAAATTTCCCTTGATGGGGATAATAAATATCCTTCAGATCCCAAGGAGAGAAAGAAGTTAATGAAGAAAGGAAATTGGTTGATTTATCAACCACTCCCATGAATGGAAGCATGGTCTGACTGCAGAATGTCAGCCCAAAGTACCACTAGGTATGATAGACCAAGCTGACATGAGTTCCCTTCTGACAGAAGGAACAGGATGGGTCAAGAACCATCTTGGGGAAAAGATATAAGAAAATTGGTAATGAGAATGCGAGAGCTCTCCAACAGACGATGAACAGAAGGCCGTGAGATTGATGCTGGGTGAGCATCTGATAAACCTTGCCAAGTCCATAACGAAGAAAGAAATCTTTGAGAGTTTGCAGAGAATAGAACCGAGAAAAAACTGAAAGAGAGAAAGAATCCTTGAGAACTGCGAGAGTTATGGCGATATCATGGCTTGGCAAGGGGGTGGTCAGAGTGCTAAGAATGAATGCCTATAAGCCTATGGTTGGGTGGAAGGATGAACACCCACAGTTAGTTAGTTGGCTACCACCTGTAAAGAGCACAAATATATTAAGCCTTTCAGAGACAACCTAGCTCAAGAAGAATAGCGAGATTCAAGTATCGAAAGGGAATATCCTTTCGTTTGGAAGATGAACGGATCAGACTCTTTCGGGAGGATCCAAGGTCTGTCGCGACCGTTAGATTGGAAGAAGGAGCGTAGGCGTTAACGCCTCAACTCCTTCAGTCTTCGTAAGTTCGATGAATGTTGGTAATCATCATGAAGGGGACAGATTCTCTGAAACCTGAAGTCATGATGTGATCTAGGTCATAGATCCAAGCATCTATCAGGACCCACCTTGACCGTCGGATCTTTGAGTTCAGAGTTCGTGTGACGGGGGAATCACATGTTGGTGCGACTAAACCTCCAAAATCTGAAGTTGCAAAGTCGACATAGACCATAGATCTATGGATCCTACATGACTCCCCTCGACCGCCCGATCCATGAGATTTGAGTTTGTTGATTGTGAGTTAAAGTCGAGTTAGATTTTGAAGGTTTCATAATCTCGGGAGCTCGAAGCTCTGGGAGGTCAAATTTCACGATAGTTAAGTTATCCTAACTAACAAAGTAACAAGAACTGTAGATGACTTAAGAATATGACAGAGGGGATGGATTCGAACCGTTTAACAAGAGGAAAGTCCATCCTGGTCGTTAGATCGATTCAGACACTCATTGACTTGCCAAACACTCGGGAGGAAGACTTGTGCAAGGAGCACACCACGCCAACACTTGGACGGAGTGTTGAAAGATAGTCTTTTGGAAGATGTATAAGGGTAGAGTTCCTTGGGAGACTAAGAAAGTTTGAGAAGCTTAGAGGGGATGGTGCAAGGAGTGCACAAGAGTCGAACTTATTCCAAGTCCAGAAGCTCAGGAGAGATAGTGTTTTCAGAAACGCAGACAAGACCCAAAATCAAGGACTCGCGGAAGGATCAAAGGTCGAGGCCTTTGAAACATTTGGAATCTTCCAAGTCAGGGAAAAATTCATAAGATCAGGATGAGTAGAAATAGTGGTTGTTGGATCGAGCACTGTGGAGGAGATCTGGACCGTTGGAATCCATGTCTAGACATTTAGGAGTACGCGTAGGAGGAGATCAGATCTCAGCCGTCAGATCTAAGCGTTAGGACCAACAGTCGTTGGATCACAAGGAAAGCGCACGAGGTATAACCCTTTGAAAGTGCACAGGAGAGTGGAATTGCAAAGTTCCGAAGTTCTGAAGTCAATCAGAACCATTCATCATCAAGGTTGATAGATGGTAGCAGATCCGAGAGTTCGAGGACTCGAACATCGAAAAAATTGAGGGAGAGTAATCTAAACTTCACAAGAGGCGAAGTGCAAAGTGACTCTGAGTTGTTGGATCTAGAGGACACGTGGCATAGATCCACGTACTTCGGAGGAAGAACCTGCGGAGAAGTCAGGAGGTGAATACTCGAGGAGCTGAGAGCCGCAACAATCCTAACCATCCATCGAGACAGGACATGTGGCAGGAGATCAACATTTCGCTAACTCGAAAGTTGGAAAAGTCAAAGGCAGAGTTGTGAGAAATCGTGGGGTCTAAACTCGCGAGTTGATCTGAATCGTTGGATCGCGAGAGGAGTGTGGAACGTATATCTGGTCCCGAGGAATTTCGGAAAAACGGGGTTCGAGAGAGTCAGGATTGGCTCACATGCAAATACCCGACATGCGAAGTCGCAAAGCACCTTTTGGATAGGCATGTGGTCACAACCTAAGGTCATATGAAGGAAGGGAATAGAATGGAGAGCCAAGAAAGAGCCTGCGGGTTTGGAAGAACCTGAAATTGAAGAAAGGGGAATCTAAAGAGAGTTAAGAAAAAGCGAATTTTTTTTATGCCTCGTCGTGGGTGTGTTACAGTAACATAACCGAGATACATGGACATGTGAAAATAAAGGACAAAAGTGGATATGGAGAATGATACCATTGCTTTGTCGTTGTCTGACTCTCCATATTTTATATGGAGAATTTGGTGCAAGCCAAGTTTTCTCGCAAGTGTGACAACTGCACCAATGGTTCTGATTGGGTAAGTGTCGTTGCTCTATGCAAGTTGGTTGATAGTTTTGTCCGAGACAAAACGATATTCTAAACAAATAGCGAGAATTTTTTCCACAATACTTGTTTCGTTGAGCGATATAATCTAAACACAATCACCATGTTCATATATTATTTTGGGCAATATATTAAAATTTGTATTGGATATCCCATTAGCTGGAAATATCATTTCTGCATGTTTTTGGACAAGTTGTGTGGGAATAGTCAATGTGACTGTCATCAGGGCCTCGTTGTATGTCATGTCATCATGCATAATGGATCTAGTTTTGTTTTTCTTGTCCAAGTAGGTGCTATAGATGATCATTATGTCCCCGACGAACACTTGTCCAGTTTGGCAGCTCTTCAAGCCCTCTATTGATAGTATTTTGGGTGTTATAAGTTTAGACTTGGTGACATTTTTTGAACAAGAAAAGTAAAGTGAATGGTAGTTTGCATTAATATTTTTTTCTTTTTTCCTGGCATAAATGTACAAGTAGACACACAACTTGGATGAAGTATGGAGCCGGATTTTTGCAACCATGCCTCTTAGTCTGCGGAACTTGTGCTATGTTCGGCGTCTCACTTGAGCTCTTTGATACTTCTTGTGAACTACAAAGTATGTGTTGCAGATGACATCAACATATTCACCATGGCATATATGAATAAATAGATAAGGATATTTGTTTGGTAAACATATGAGGAACACAATGTATGCATTGATACCTTTGACCTTGTCAGTTTGTTGATGTTTGTGATGATTGACTACTCATGGCCATGTCACTAGTCCCACTTTTTTTATGCAAGCATGTGTAGATGAACATCAGAAGGACTAAATAAGCATATGCATTGTATACTGTCCATAATTGTTTTGAATGTCACTTACAGGGTCTAAGGAGATGGAATGCAAAATAGGGTGTCAAGGGATACTTAGGAAACATGAGGACCCGACGGTCAAATTGTATGCCTCGTATTTTTTTATTCCAAAAATATGTAATAGTAAATAGGGCATGATGGGGGGTACGAAGGCCAATCTATATATCGCGGAACCTCTGAAGCTAAAGGCGCAAACTTGAACCCGCCAGCCCGGGAACCCACGATTGAAAAAGTGGCTAAGTATGGAATGAGGAAACCGTCGATTAGAGTCATGATATAGAAGCATGAGTATAAATGTGAACCAGTGAGTCCGTCAACCCGCACACCTAGACATTTTCGGAAAGACCACTAAGAAAAGAAACCAGAAAGAGAAAGTAGACGAGAAAAACGAAGGGGAATTAAAAAACGGGAAAATAAGGGAAATAGGGGGAAAAAACGGGATAATAGAAAGTGGGGAAATTAGAAATGGGGAGAGAAATGTTTGGAAGCGGGAAATCTCAACAAAGGCCCATTGTTTCCAAATCATCATTTTCTAGTCCAATATTATATGCACCCACCCGTTTTGTATGTTTGATTTACTAGCACAGTTGGTATACCTTTTCGAAGATTCTACCACAACCCCCTCTATTGTCGCATATAAGAATTCATCTTACTGTCCAACCAATCTGTTTCTTTCAATGTAGCAACGACAAACATACAATGGACATGAAGATAAGTTAGTATGAAGAAAGACATGTAAAAGAAAGAAATACAGTTATATTTATTTCAATGTAGCAGTAAAGAGAATACAATTCACATGAGGATAAGTTATTATGTAGAAAGATACGTAGTATCTACATACAATAAAATAGGTGTAAAGCAGTGGAACAAGTAGAACAAATACACAGACAATAAATGAAATACTAAACACTGGAATATGAAATAGCAGTAGAGGCATGCACCTTTGTAACTCCTCCTCTACATTCGTGGCAAAGAGTCCATCGTTTTCTCCAGCCACTCTGTTTGTTTAAATGTAGCAATGCAGAAAAAATAAATAGAGTTCGATTTATTTCAATGTAGCGGCACAAAAAATACAAAGGACATGAAGATAAGTTATTATGTAGGAAGGTATGTAATATCTACATACAATAAATTAGGAGAACACATATACAGACAATAAATGAAATATAAAACAATGGAGTATGAAATAACAATACAAGCATGTACCTTCATATCTCCTCTTCCATGGCTGCGGTAAAGACTCCTTTGTTTTCTCCAGCTATTCTGCTTGTTTGAATGTGGGACGCACAAAATACAATGAACATGAATGGAAGTTGGTATGCAGGGGAGAACAAGTAATATGTACATACACTAAATGAGAATCAACGAATATAATAAAAGATAGTTAGAAACATGAACCTTTGCTTTTCTCCATCCATGGTTGTAATTATATAAATCTTTTCCTGCCCAAAATATATTACAAGCAAGATAAATATTAATAAATTGCATGGCCATAGCTGAATGGTTTTGGTTTTCTGCAACAAAGTATCCAGATATGCTTTAAGACATGGAAATATAATTTTGCAGTATCTTTGTTGTACATCTCATATTTCAAGTACAAGACAAATTGTATCGTGGTCACACCAGTTTGTGTATAGGATAAAGAATCTCTATTGTGATATGGGCACATTTCACCATATATGGTTAATAAGTGTGTTTTGCACATGTTTTATCTTAACAAAAAGACAATGGACATCGTAATTGCACATGTGGTTGTCCAATTATTTGTTATGCAACTATTTTGTATCATGTCAACATTGAAGTATCCTAGAATGGTAATGGTTTTGTCCAAATGTAAATGGTGTGATGCATTTGAGAACACATTCATTATGCTAGCAATGTTGCATGTCAAACAACATAGAAACTAAATACTGCAATTTGCAATCCACGAAACACCACTCTTGCTAGCACAATCTCAGTATCCTTTTCCTCTACAAGAACATTTTAAAAAGACATGTAGGTATGGTCCAGAGCTAGGAAAAATAATTGGAGAAAAATTTAAGAGCAGGATAGGCGGGCATGGGACAGGTGCCAGATATCGACTTCGCTAGACACGAAAAACAACATAACCGCAGGTCCACTTGCGGGTGTGTGACCTAAACACCGCAAAGTGCAAAAAAGAACAACTCCAAATGTCGCCGCAGGACCCCAACCTTGCAAATCCGAAATAAACAAAAGAAAAAAGAAAGCAACAAACCAGCGAGCAAGCACGAACAGGCCCAACTGCAGCCCCAGGAGGCCAAACAACAACAAGCAGCAATCGATGAATCAATGAACGAACAAACAAGCAACAACCACTGAACTAGTAAACAATATATGTATCTCCAATGATTACCAACTTCATCCCAAGCACAGAAGGAACCAGAAACATATGACGAGCATGCCAGTAGAAATAATCAAACATTCTTACTTGCAAACTACAAACAGTGAATAGCAAAGAACCAATAGAATATGAAATTATGGCATCGAAACTTACTCTGAAACGATGAACAACAGAAGCGCAAGTCGAATTGTGGATGAAACACCTGGACCCCGCAAAGTAAAAAAAACAAGCTCCAACTGCGAATGCAGGACCCCAACCCTGCAAAGTTGAAGTAAACAAAAACAGGCAACAAGCACCAATAGGTCCAACCACAAGCGCAGGTCTTCAACCTTGAAAAGTTGAACCAAACAACAACAAGCAAGCAATCGACGAACCAGTAAACAAGAAGCACCCACCGAACCAGTAAACAATGTATGTATCTTCGATGATGACCAAATTTCATTCCAAGCATAAAAGAAGTATGAAACATACAATGGCTATGCAACTGGCGGTGGACAACAATATTGTCCAAATTCATTGCAACATTGTATGGAAAAATTCGAGGAAAAACGTACTCTAAGAAGCCTATTTAGGTAAACATTTAAGGTTGTCAGGTTGTTTAAGGGCCTCGCGGTATGCAAACATTTAAGTTTTCAAGCTTGTTTCAGGACCTTGCGCTATGTAAACATTTAAGTTGTCAAGCCTATTCAAGCACCTCAAAAAAAGTGTCAATGCTCTAAACCTTCGATATGTAAACATTTCAATACAAATAGAAATAATAATAATAAAATGACATATCCCCGGATGGGGTGTTAGTGGACTCCCTGTGGCGGACGATGGAAATGGACACAACACGCCGCAGCACGGAGCCACGTGATGGGCCCGTGCCGCAGTACCATACCCTCCCGGAAGAGTAATGGCATTTATATGCCGCATAATGATCGTAGCAAGGGGCATTTACGCCACCCTCTGCTCCCACGCAGCTTGTATAATGGCTCGGCTTGTTAGTTTTGGCATTTCACCCTGCAAGCGCTCGGAAGGGCTCCCCCCTTCACGACGCAATTATCACCAGGCTGGCACAAAGGTTATCTTCTTCGTCTCTCTGCAACATTGGCCCAACCCTGTCCCGCCCCGCTCACCTGCACAAATGAAAGAGAGGCTGAGAGGAAAGTCGAAGCGGGGCTCACCCTTGAAGCCCCGCAGACCCCCAGTCTCTCCTTTGGCCTCCCCGGCGACCGGTTCTTCCTCCCTCCCTCAAAGCACGTCCCCAGCTGCCACCCTGCCACCTTTGCAATCCTTGCACTCTCGCTCGCCCCCTTCGCAGCCTGCAATTTTACATTCCATGGCCACCATCCCGCGAGGATTGACTTCGGCTCCTCGCTCCCCTCAGGACCCTCGGATGCACTTCATGGCGACCATGTCCTTCCCCAGATCCTCGAGCACCTGGAGGAGTGCACCAGCGACCTTTGGAGAGCTCAAGCGAGCGTGTCTCCACCCTGCGAGCCACCTCGACAGTGAGAATTTCAAAGAGCGATTGGGCATTCTATATGATCTAGTCTTTGAGCTCAGAAGGGAGATGGCGGACCTCAAGTTCCGACTGCAGGCTACAGAAGACAATGTCGCCACCTTTCTTCATATCCTAACAACTATGCAGACGGAGCTCTCCTCGGACCCAGCTGGCTCTTCTCCGGGTGAGGCCCCTGACATTGCAATGGACAACATTCGGCGACAAGCAGTGGAAAGGCAGCAGGAAGTGGAGCGCAGCGGTCCAGTGGAGGACGAGGTGCATGTGGAACGAAATGAACAACGCAGGGAGGACCAGCCGGCCAACGTTGAGACGGAACCTTGGATAGAGGACCTTCGAGCCACCTGGCTGGGATTTTAGACAGGTGTTTAGATTTCTTTTTGCTGCACATCTAGTCTCTCAGACTTTTTGTCTAGAAGTAGATAGTAGTGTCTTTGTGTATTTTCTGAACATGCAACTTTCTCAGACTTGTGAATTGGGGGCTGACTGGACTGGTTTCCCCTCTGTTGGGGCAGTCCAGAATTTTCAGCCAGTACCTCTCTGTATTTGGGTAACTCTTTTCAGCTCTAGCGGGCACTACATATAATATAAACTTCTTACTTACAAAAAAAAATAATAAAATGACATATTAATATGAAGTCAATGAATTATCGATCGCTATAGTCCCTCTAAGCCTTCGGTAGGGACTAATAATAAAAAAACATTAAAAAACAACGTCCATGCTCAGAACTTTCGGTATGTCAACATTTCAGTAAAAATGTAATAAAAATTAAAGGACTAAAAAGAGCGTCTAAGCTCAAAACTTTGGATATCAAAACATTTACAACATTGGGAACAACGAAGTTGGCAATAAGACCTCCAATATATTCTCCAATGAGACGATGACATATAAGGTTTTTTTATTATATAAAAAATAATGTTTTTACTTCTATAGTACGAACAATACACGCAAATTTATAGTCAAAGGACATATTAATATGAAGTCAACAAATTATCGATCGCTATAGTCCCTATGTGCCTTCAACGGGGACTAATAAGGCAGAATCTAATATTCTTATGAATATATCTATTGTAAACACGTGAATGACATTGATTATTATTATAGTATATTTGTTGAAGAGTTCATGAGAATTGATATTGTGTATAAATAAAGACAAACAATGTTCAAATGAAATGTGTTCTTTTAATGTGAAAAACTTTTTTTATTTAACAAGTTTAAAGGGAAAATGTTATTAATATATATATAT
>SNQJ01S0022555.1:104487-122132 GCA_010110895.2 Picea sitchensis
CATAATACTTCAAGAACATAAACCTTCTTTCTTCCCTGGCATAGAATGACAATGTGGTATAAACCTTCTTTCTTCCCTTGCATAGAATGACAATGTGGTATAAACCTTCTTTCTTACCTTGCAAGTTCTTGTAATTATATAGAATGACAATCATGTAGTAAAAGGTATTATCCATGAGCTAGTTTCATAGAATTGCATGAGTAGTGTTAACAAAAGCATTTTGTTTTCCAAATTCATTTGGCCCAAAAGTGCCCCAAGGTGGTGCACTTATCTTTCCAATCCAACATGCTTGGGACGTCTCTCATAACTGAAGCCGTAAATTCATGTCTCCCATGCTTGGGACCAATGCCATCGGCTCCCTTCGATCATTAATTTTAGTGTCCTAACAAACCAGGGGATCGTCCAAATCCTTCCTTAAATGATCATTGCACATGTTATTGTTACAGAGGGAGAATGTATTGTCCTAGGATACAGCCTGGAGAATTTTATCCACAACTTAGAAGAATGTGCATTAATGATTTTTTTTAGGTAGGTAATCAAGTGTGCTAGAATTAATTTTACAAAGATTTCAATGTGCGTTTGTTTTAGTAGCAACGGGGTGTTACAAGAATCGAAAGGAACAAAACTTTTATTGGCTCTTTATTTTGGTTTATAAAAGAATATCGAAGTATATGTGGTGACTACCATGAAGTATATCCAAAATTGTTAGCTAATAATTCTTTCTCCAGTGATATTTAAAAATATCTTCATTTTAAAATGAAAAATGTTCATGTGATGATTATAGGTAGTGCTAAGGTTTTCCTTAGTTGATGATGTAACAGTGTTGTTCTCATAATTAAAAGCTCTTAATTTTATTGTTTTTAAATCAATGAATATGATATAATACATAAATTTGATTGTGTTAATTTTATTTGTAACATGTGTAAGTGATATTTCAATTTTAGTTTATTGGATAATTCATTGTTTTATTATTTTTACATCAATGAATATGATATAATACATAAACTTGATTGTGTTAATTTTATTTGCAACATGTTTAAGTGAGATTTTAATTTTAGTTTAATGAACAATTCATTGTTGTAGAGTTATAAGCTAGAATTCTAATTTGATGGTGCCTCACAATGTAAGGGCACAAAATATGGGGCTGGGGCTATATTAAAATGTCTAGTTTTTTGGTACTTTCAACTTTAAGATGAATTGTGGTACTGTAACTAATACTAAGGGTGAACTTTTATCTCTGTGGTGTCTTTTATTTTTTTCTTGTTACAAAAAGGTAAAAAAATTACAGCTGGTAGGAGAGTTGAAGATTATTATTGACTGGTTTTCTCATGAAAACAATTTACAGGTGGTTTCTCTTCAACATTGGATGAAAAAAATTCGAGTGTTGAGCTGGAAGTTTCAACAACTAAAAGCACAACACATATATAGAGAATGCAATAAGGAAGTTGATCAGTTGTCAAAGCAAACAATGCAATTGGAAGAAGATGGGATATACCATGCAATGGATACAGGAAATCAAACAGGAAGATTTGAAAGAACGCCTATCAACTAATATATTTCTGCAGCAAAGTTTGAAGAACTTGATATTTTGGTTTCTCTTGAAATATGATATGTAAAACAAAAAGACTTTATATTGTGAAATACACATATATTTTCAGTGTATAATGAAAGAATGTTTTGAAGACTACACTTATATCTATAGTTTATGCCCATGTAATAGGGAAGTAAAATGTCTTTTAAAAAACAGTTTTTGTAAAAGACCTGTTATATTTACTAATATAAATGTATTTTTCATTATTGAAAAAAAAACTAAAATTCTAATTTAATATTAAAAGCTAAATTTTCCCACTTCTTAAAATTAAAAGAAAACAAAAATCCATAAAAACTCCAACACACAAAGGAGCATAAATTTCATAAAAGTGTTAAAGTCAAGCACGATATCAATTATATAGCATCTAAAGACTTTTGGTATGGACCTTTTGATATGATATGGTATTTGCATTTAAGGAGTCACTTTTAGTATGGTAGTCACATTTAAGGAGTCACAAGTACACATTTAGACATTTAAAATTGGAGAATGTTTGATTAATTTTTCTATGTAGACTTAGGGTTAAACTGCCATGACTATTTATGTGACATGTGTATTTGTAATTCTTCTAAGAGAAATGATTACATTAAGAATTAACAAAATTTTCAATTTGCAATCTAAATGAAATACTTGAATTGTAAACTTAATAGTCATGGTAAATGAAATACTTGAATTGTAGACTTAATAGGCATAGTATTCGTTGAGCTTAAAAGTATCCATGATTCTTTAATTAATGTAAAGCACGATGAAGCTTACTTAAAAAGAGGACACCTCCTTTTCAAATACAACTAGGAGTAAAATTTGTGCTAAATCATCAAAGTACATGAAAAATTCTTGTTGTTATGTTATAGTTGTTGGTAGCATCTACAAGAACTTGGAGATAATCATGGTATTTGTTTTGATGTGTTGTGTCAAAACATATCATAACCAAAATATCCTAAAAAGTTGTGACAATATAATTTATCATTACACACAATCTTGTGCAATGGTTAAAGAGTACTATAAATTTATAAAATAATGTTATAAATATGTATAAAATTTATTGGTTGCGGGTTGTTTCAGTTTTCAAAATGGGTAATCATTTAATACTTTACGTAAATTTATAAAACAATGTCATAAATATGTATAAAATTTATTGGTTGTGGGTTGTTTTAGTCTTCAAAATGGGTAATGATTTAATATGGTTGTGGGTTGTTTTAGTCTTCAAAATGGGTAATGATTTAGTGCTCTACATTTGTTGAATCAATATATTTTCACCTAGGAAAGGGCTTGGAGCAATTCTAGAGTCCATATTTTGTTTTATTAGTCGTTTTATGGCTCCATACTCTTTATGGCTACTTTGGTTAACTTTACTTGCTTAAGTAATAACATGTCATTGTTTGAACGTAGCCTAAGAAGTCAGACTATGAAATATCCAATTCTTTTGAAGATATATTAAATTGTTTTAATGAGAATGTTGTAAAAGAAAAATCCATGTATATTACTAATCATGATGTGATACATACTACAATGGAACAAAAGGTGAAGTTCTCATTCATTGATTATTACAAGAGTTTTAATTGATTATTTTTCATATCTTCTTCCTATGGATAGAATTTTCTCTTGCATTTATATCTAACACGTAATAGTCATATTCACACAACACAAGTAATCAATTACAACGGTTTAACCTTATTTATTTATTTTTTTAAAACAAACACAAAGCAAGATTATCAGATACCACATTTATATAAAGCAAAGTCAACTTGATAACAATTATAAGTGTGTGATTATTCGTGACTCGACATTACTATAAGTACCAAGACTTACAATATGGCATTTAACAATATTACAACAAATGATAAGATACAATAACTTATAAGAACCTCGTTGACGAATCTCATGAATAATTGATAATAGATAAACATTAAGGTTAATGAATCAACCTATATGTAACAGCCCACCCATGAGATCTACATAGATGGGAATTACAAATTAAGAAGAATAATATCCAATAGTGAGTGTTAATTAAACTAAACAATAAAAGTTTGAAAAGATGCTTAACTAACAATTAACGAGTCGGCCCTTTTGGATCATTCATAAATGAGTGAGCTTATCTAAATATATATAAACATTAATAATAATAAGTGTTCAACAAAAATGCAACTATTTCAACAATAGTAATCTACTACCATTATTTATATAATACTATGAATGTGCAAAATTCACCTATGTGGCGAACTTGCGCACTAATCTTATCTACTAATTTAATTTACTCTCCCATATTTAAGTTTCCATCCAAATCCGTACTAAAAATGTAAGATGTAAAATCCTTATTTAGACAATCAACAAGGGTAGCAATTAATAAGGAAGAAGGACGTCATCTTACTTTTCAAAAGCTAGCAACACAAATTCAAGAGCTCACCCTCGCAACTACACTCCGGAATTAGATAAGGAAAACTTTCACTATGCTTCACTAATTGTGCTTCACTCACTGAGGGAAAAGGACTCCTAACCTTAAGAGAGAAACAAGCATCGATTGAGGCCTGCAATTTAACTTATTTCTAACACATACGTCCACGGAGTAGCACTTGCAATCTAAAAGGTGTACATGAATTTTGAGGATTCGCAAAAACTTTCCCAAAAGAACTCTACAAGAACTAAGCGTGGTCAACTTGACATTGGGTAACTCACACTATTGGAATATATAATTCTTACTTATCTAATATGATGTATTAAGAAATAGAGTCAATCTCTACGTGAGTTGTGTGATCTTATTATTAGGAGTTTGTTAGGGAGTTGGATTTATGAGATCCTAGATTCGTGTTTATGGTTGAGATTTTTGCTCAACCTCTCATCCTATATTTGGAATAAGTTAGATCTGATAACTATCAGTGAGCTCTATATAATGAGCCACAAATGTATTGTATAAAGTATCAAGTAATCTAATAGTGTTGTGTTATAATGTCTCTCTCATTTGTTAATTTGGTATCAGAGCCTTAGGGTTGGGCGTGATGTTATAATGTCTCTCTCATTTGTTAATTTGGTATCAGAGCCTTAGGGTTGGGCGTGACTCCCTCACGGGAGTGCCCAGGATCATGTGAAGAGTAGAGGAATAATTTGATTTCTGATTAAAGATTTTTTGAGCTATTGTGTGTATTGATTTGTTGATCAAGGGACAGATTGCAACATCAAATCCCTGCCACTGCTTGTTGAGGTGTTGCCAGGATGTAGTGTCGTTGTTATTGAATCGTGTGCATAGTAAAGAAGACTGTGTATTTGTTGTTGATTCGAGCTCAAAGAGTTGTGAACTTCCACCGTTAGAAGAGTTGTCATTTGAAGAGAGGGTATGCTAGCTTGTGTGTGGAGAAGAGGCGCATTAAGGGACCCATTGCATTGTATCCGCAATCGTATAAAGAGATCATTTGGAGGTCGCGGGATCGAGTCTCGTTATGGCAGCCTCGTGCAGTCAGGCGCATGCGTTCTCGTTCACTCTGAGTGCAACGAAGGACCCCTTTCTCATCGATCGTGTTTTACTGGAACGACGTTGAGGCCGCGACTGGGAAAATTTCCTCGCTGTGGCTGTCCGTGTCCATTCGCAGTGTCGCCAGCGAACCGAAAACAAAACATACCGTCGACGAAGAAATTCATGTTGTTGTTGAGCCTACGACGGTCGATCCTTCGTTTATTGCATCGAACATTAAATATCATGCAGAGTTCATGCCTTGTTTCTCGCCTTTTAAATTTGAGTTGCCACAAGCTTACATGGCGACTGGTGAGAGCGTACGAGATAGTCTGATCCGACGGTGGAATGAGATAACGGAGTATTATGATGAGATTAATCCTAAGCACATGCAACAGGACTTGGCGAAAGAGATCCGTAGAGCCACCAGTGCGATTCAAGCGATGGTTTTTATTGGCATTTGTTGACGTGGAAGGAAATTTTCTTGTTGTGAAGGCATATCAATACACATCAATTACTAGCATAACCTTGTTGGACTACTGGACCATCCCATGGAGGACTCATTTTTTGAGTTTTGGAGAGGAGCTGCAATTGTTGAGTAAAGGAGCCATAAAGCGAGAGGCTGTTATTGTTGGAGTTTGTTGTTGTTCGCGCCATTACATGGAGGTGTTATAGCGAAATGAAGTGAGGTGTACGTGCTCATTCCGTCGGACTCACAGGGCCTCCAATATGATTGACAAAAGTGAGATTGAGTTGTGCTTATATTTTTTGTTTGAATGTGTGATGATAGTTATTCAAGTTGTGTGAAGTGGTTGTGTGTCTTAGTCAAGAATGATGATGAGATGTAAATGGACATATGTAATGGGATTGTAATATTGGGCATATGATTGGTGAGAGTATTGTTGATATTTTATGTACCTGATTGAATTGTTGTAGGGGGTGTATGATCAGTTGTACCCGACACCCCAGGTTATGATCCAAATTATAATGCTTAGCCATAGGCAAGCTAAATTCCCCAGGTTAGTTGTAAGCCATGTTAGTAAGGCATAAACAGGCATACGTGTTGTAGCGCATAAGCGTGTGTGATCACAGGATGTGATACTCTCTCATAGGCAGAGAGGTTGTTGTATCAAGTTGTGGAGTTAACCACTGTGAGAGGTACGGGGGTGACAGGTGTACTCGTAGCCTAAACTTGATAATGAATCGAAGAAGCGAGAGATTTCGATTCAAGGTGGGGATGTGAGATGGAAGAATCTCAAAGTGTGAGATCAAGTTGTGAGTCTTAGAGTATGAGGGACCAAGTTATGTTTAAGGGAGAGTTTAACATTGATGAACCATGTAGTTGAAAACAATTCCTAGAGAACTAGCGGTTACAGCGGCAGATGACCCATGTATTCTGGTAGATGGATTGTGTTTTATATGGACATCAATAATTATATGCAGGTACAAGGTACAAGAGGAAGCAAAAACAAAGTTCAAGGATGAAGCCCATAGTAAAGCAAGCTCAAGTGAAAAATTGAAGCCATGACAGTGATGAAGATATGACCACAAAAATATTTAGATAAGTAGTCACTAAGGGAGAGTGTTGGAATATATAATTCCTACTTATCTAATATGATGTATTAAGAAGTAGAGTCAATCTCTACGTGAGTTGTGTGATCTTATTATTAGGAGTTTATTAGGGAGTTGGATTTATGAGATCCTAGATTTATGTTTATGGTTGAGATATTTGCTCAACCTCTCATCCTATATTTGGAATAAGTTAGATCTGATAACTATCAGTGAACTCTATATAATGAGCCACAAATGTATTGTATAAAGTATCAAGTAATCTAATAGTGTTGTGTTATAATGTCTCTCTCATTTGTTAATTCACACCACTACTGATACTCAATACAAATGAGTATGCATGATCAGAAGGTCTGGATGTGAATTAAAGAACACATTAGAGACTTGTTACCACAAGATAAGCACAATTATGCGAGAAACAAAACTTCATAAAAACCATATTGCAAAAATAAAATAATGAAATAGTAATGACACTTTACTGCTCCTCGCATTTCTATCGCAGGAGGTTACGGCACGCGACTTGGCATGTATATCAAGAAGAATTTAACCATTTTGGTTTTATGACACCTTCAGATTCAACTTAAAATGAGCAAAAGTTAGAGTTCGACTAAACATAGTGCGGATACTGCAACCATTCGGAGATCTGAAATTTAAATGATTAACCTTACGAACCGTGCAGTCTAGTGGCACACCCGGTAAGTATGTTGCAGTAATAAGTATTTCCATAACAAGAAATAATATATCAGGCATAATACAATCTAATGGTTTATATCATTAGCATTATCAATCAATCAGCAAAATCTTGTGGCGAGAAGATACAAATAATGACAATAACCCCAATTTACTTTGAAATCCCGATCCAAAATAATATGTAGTGACAGGATTCTAACTTATAGGAGACATCCACTTAATATAATTTCATTTGCATCGAACTATCCACTTAATATAATTTCATTTGCATCGAACTAAGAATACTTTAAAAAAAAACAATTTTAATGAAATGAATTGTTTACCCCTTTTTTACATCAGTAAATAGAATTCTAACTACACTACTGAATATTATGACAAAAAGTTAAAGATTAAATTCATGAAGAGTAGCATGCAATTAACATCCAAATTTATGATAATCAACGAATAACTGAATATTATGACCAAGAATATTGAAGCTTGATGTTGTTCACCAATCTTAAGCGTGCACAATAACCTTCCTTCACTTTTGTTTGCCAATCTCGAGACTTTACCAGTACCTCTCAACTAATGCTAGAGATACTCTTCTTCTCCCCGAGCCGCAAAGAGGCCACACACATAAAAACAAAAAAATCAATAGCACAAACTTGCCCTCGCAAGAAGAGGCTTCCACCTCTTGCACAAGTTTGCAACCCAAATCTTTACAAGTAAACTAGTCAATAAAAATTTCAGCGACATAACATTCATCCAACAATAGGGTGTGTTCTCTTTTTCTCCCCATTTATTTTATAGGAAAATTCTCAATGGCACATGTCCTCTCATGCACAAATAAACAATTTTTAATAATTTAATTAAGGATTATTCACCCACTACACATGTCACAGTCTCCCTAAGTTGCACATGTTAATTCTCTTTTTATTTTAATTTATTGGACATTTTCCCTCACATTCCCCAATTTGTTCCTATTTTTCCTCTTAGTTGTCTCTTAGTTCCCCAATCCCTCATTTATTTTGTGTCCCCTAACTAAGTTTTAGTTTGAGTTGGATTAACAGTGTTCTTTTGTTTAGGATTAGTGATTGATTGACTTAAGATATTAACTCTATGTTGACCAACTATTCTCTCATGTTTTTATTTTCTTTTAATAAAAATTCATTTTTATTATTTTCATGCACACATGTGCATATATCCCATTTATTCTTAATTCTTCTTTTACTTAACTTACTAGTCTAATTCTCCTTATTACCTTTTAATATTTTAATTTGGTCAAACCTCTTAGACTTAGACTCTTGGTTAGTTTTCTTGTTTATAATTTAATAATCAATTGTATGTTCTTTCTAACAATGTCTAAGTATTTTATTTTAATTTCTAGGCCTTCTAGATTTATGTTGACTCACATTTTGTTCACGCAACATGCCCTTCAAGATGCACTCTGTGCTCCAAGGGTGCCACTCGCCATTGACTATTTTGGAAGTTTGTCAGACACTTGGAGTCAACACTCCACTGGTCGACCTTGTGAGAGACTAAGGGATTTTCTAAGGAATAAGGATTTTGCCTTATTGCGTGCCCCTTAGAATTCCTCGTGAACGACTGTCTTAGTTTGCCCTCACGACAATGTGGACCTCTCGAACTAGGTAATCGTTAACCTTCAGTTCAGGTCATGGTGGGAATGCTAGTAGGTTGTGACATGGACATTGCCACACCTCTCCCTCATCTGTCTAGTTTCTGTGTATGACCCCTTTACTCCTTATGTGAGTCGGATTAGCAAGCGTCACCAAGCCTGCATCCACTGACAAAAACAATGTCAATAATCCATATACAAAATGTCCATATTGAATCATCATATAACACATTTGTGTAATCAAATGCTCAAACTAAATACAAGTCTACTCCCTAACTCAATCTAGAGTCCAAGGAATTCCTTTGATGTCATCAACATCCTCTACCTGTCACGTTCCCTGCACACTCATGAAATCTCCTCATAATACCTATCAATATATACATCTAGAAACAACATATAAATCTCAATACTCAACATAGCATAACTCATAGTCAAAGAAGAAATCATAATGTACCATAACCGGATCACTTGCTCACAAGTGTCCTCAAAGAACAAGTCAGTATAAAAATGTGATCAGTGGAATTGGATGTTACATAACAACACACTATCATCTCAAAGTAGACCAATTATACCCTCCTCCCTTATATCTGAAATTTTTGAAGATACACTAAAATATTTTGATGACACAGTTACAAAAGAAATAACCATGTATAGTATATATCCTAATCTAACATGCGCTATAGTGAAATAAAAAGTGAGCTTCTCATTCTCTAGTTATTACGAAAAAACCCCATATATAATACTAATCATGATGTAACATACACTGAAATGAAACAAAAGGTGAAATTCTTATTCATTATTTATTACAAGAATTTCAATTAATTATTTCTCATATCTTCCTTCTATGATGAAATCTTATCTTGAAGTTTTATCTCACAACAAACTATCATCTAAAAGTAAGACAATACACCCTCCTCCCATAAATCTGAATTTTTTTTTTTAAGATATGCTAAAGCATTTCAATGAGATAGTTACAAAAGCAATATCCATGTATAGTATTTACCCTAATCCTACATGCATTAAAGTGAAACAAAAGTTGGGGTTCTCATTCTTTATTTATTACAAAACGTGATATTAAAGTATAATTTTTTTGGTGTAGGGCACCCACACGAGATCACTGCCTGTGTCCATGATAAGCAATATATCATGTGGAAGAGTTCCGAGGGAGAATTTGATTGAATATTCTCCGTTGCTGCGAGCGTACAAAGATTCAGTCACGCTTTCATTATTTCCCACCTGGCCACGATGGATCCTGAGCTTCAGTGCCCGGACTCGATCCTTGGTCGATTCCATGATCCTGGCGAGACTCGATCCTTGGTCGATTCCATGAACCTGGCGAGATTGCTTAATCTATGGAGTGTATATTTAATTTATGAATGGTGTGATTTTGATAAAGATGTTCATGATAAAATTTATGATCATAAATTTAAAAAACAAAAATTATAAATTTTTAAATATAAAAATTAATTTATATAAATTTAATAATAATATAAAATATTATCACAAATATATTTGTGATAATATATATTCATAATCTCAAAATTAAAAGAAATATGACCTATTTCATTCTCCTTTTAGAAACAAGCCTCTCCTCTATTGTGAGTATGATTATGACTAGATACATAATGTATAAGAACAAGTTAAATAACATGGAAGACAAAAGGCTTCCTAAAATTGCTTCAAAATTAATTTGTAATCACCATCGACTTAAACGAAGATGGCATAAAGATGCCCGGTATTGGCTAAACTATTGGGGAATCATGGAAGACACCATTTTCCATAATAAAGATACTATTAAAAAAATCTTCAGATCAAAATTTAAGGAGAAAATGTGATGTGATAAAGAGTTAGAGGGAAAAAAGAAAATTTAAGTATTATAAGGATGTAATCAACTCTAATCTAGAAGATATTAGAAGATATGGGATGAAAGAGTGTGTCACCTTTGTGACACTAAGAAGGTTGAAGATGAAAAGCACTTTCTCTTAGATTGTCCAGCCTATACCCATATTAGATCTCATTTTCAAAATATTTGTTACACTACCAACCTTCCTAACCTCTTAACTCAACAAAAGTATGGTGATCCTCGAAAACTTCTCTTAATGTTTTTCGAGCATAGAAACAAAATTTTAAAGAATCACAAGTAATCACTTACCCTCTTAAGGTCTGATAGACCAATTCGGTCTTAGTGGGCATTAATCATCATCATCATCATCATCATAAAAATAATATATGTAAATGTATGGGAAAATAAAATTTATAATCATAAATTAAACAAAAAATAGTCAAATGTTTAAATTTTTTTAAATATAAAAAATAATTCATATGATGATGATGATGTTGATGATGATTAACGTCCACTAAGACTTCTTTTTTTTAATATAACAATGTCATCCAAATATTGGCTTTTTCGCTCTCCAAATTCAAGGGATTTCAAAGCGACAACCTTCAATGCACCCCGAAGCTTGTTCACAACAAGAGTAGCTAAGACTTCTTGTTCAATGTCCTCAACAATGATCAAGATGGAATACCCTCGGATGGCCTCTACCAATATTGTGATCAAGTCTCTTGCAGTTGTAATCTTTTTGTCAACCAATAATAACTTGCAATTTTCATATTCCACAGACATCTTCTCACTATCTGTCACAAAGTATGGAGAAATATATCCACGATCAAATTGCATTCCCTCTGCAACATACATATTGTTTTCTGCACTTTTTCCCTCTTCAAGTGTAACAACACCTTTCCTCCCAACTTTACTCATAGCCTCTGCTATCATGTTTCCTATTTCATAGTTATTCCCAGCACTCACTGCAGCAACATCTGCTAATTCAGTTTCTTCAACCTCCTTTGACAAATTCTTGAGTTCAAAAACCAGGGCCTTTACTATCTTGTCAATGCCCCTAGTAATTTGAATAGGATTTGCTCCTGCTGCAACAACCTTTACACCTTCAGATATTAAACCTTGCGCAAGTACGACATGTAAATGTATGGGAAAATAAAATTTATAATTATAAATTTAAAAAAAATGTCAAATGTTTAAATTATTTTAAATATAAAAATTAATTTATATAAATTTGATAATAATAAAAAATAAAATAATATATAAATATTATCACAGATATATATTTATATAAAAATAATATATGTAAATGTGTGGAAAATTCATGTGAAAAAAACTATTAAAATAACAGGTTGTATGTATATAAATTAGGAAAAAGAGTTATCGTCTTTTGAGGGATAAGTGGATATTAAAATATAGGTATTTTTGTCCCGTTAAATTTTTAAATATAAATAGTATTATTAAAAATAATTAATAATTGTGTTGGTGGGAAATGTTGTCACATATGTATTTAAATAATAAATTAATATAAGTATACTCCATTATATATATATATATATATATATATATATAATAATAATAATAATCTATGTTTAAGGTCACAGCCAAGCTAACACACCAAATTGGTGTATGAGACCCCCTTGTTTGTGGGACAAGAGACCCCCCTCCGCCCAGCGATTTGACTGGTAAAGTCTACGAAGGTATACATACCCTACCCCCCTCTGGATTTGAACCTGTGACCTCTTAAGAGGAAACACATGTTCTTAACCATTAGGCCCACTCAGGCTGTATACTTCTATTTCTATCATGGATTTTAGAGTTAAGGCGATTCAAATAGTTCTGCACCAAAGTTTTTATGGACCATTCGAGAGATTATTTTCAAGAAATTCTTGACAGAGAACTCGAAAACCTTAACTTTTCAACCCTGGTAAGCGGGTTGTTGTTTTCTTCACATGTGTCCATTCCTTTCTAAATTGAAATATGTGTGTGTTGGAACATCCTATATTGTACATTACAATGCACTCATTAATATATGTGGGTCAATTTGAGGCCGCGGACAAGATTTCTCAAGGTAGTAGCATAAAACAGACCATACAAATGCATCATTTGCTTTCATTTCTATATAATTTTTAATTTTAATTATAATTGAATATTTGCAAGATGGAATTGGAGAATGGAATTGATTGATTGAGTTGCTTAGATAGCAAAAATATCGGTGTTCCATGTAAAGTAGGGAGAGGGATGGAAATGAATTTGGTTTTCTTGAATTCGAGCATAGATTTGATATGGTACATGAACCAAATTTAAAGGAGATGGACCACACAATCAAGATGGAAACAACTAACCCCGGATGGGGTGACATGCAGCACACAAGTGCCACGTCGCACCAGGCCTGGCCAAGTCATAAATAAGGATGGTCGGCTCCCATCCCCTCGTCATTAAGTATGGGAGCCAACCATAACTGCCAGCCAAAAGCCATGGAACTTCTCCCTCGTGCGAACAGCACGGCGGCAAAGAAATTCAACGCTAGGGAGGCGATAATGGAAGTCGTCCTATCGCACCTCCCGGTTATCATCCAGGTACTCATTAGATCTCTCCATTTCGCATTCGGTCTGCACCAAGCTAGCAGTCTTGAGCTTGGGTGCAACCATTGCAACACCTCTTGTAACCTCGCCATTAGCATCATCCTCTCAATGCCACAAGAGAGAGGAAAGTCACGTCGCGACCCTGTCTGGTATAGCCTGGCTACGAGACAGAAGTGGCAGCAGTGGCTAGAGAGGGCACTCTCAATTGCCTGCACTCAAAGAACTCAGATAGCTCGTAGGGAAGACAGGGAAGGGATGGCCTGGTCACCTCCAGTGACATTTGTGGAGGAGGTCATGCTAGAGGAACCCATACAGCTCCCTCCAGAGTCTATGCTCTTCACGGTGCCAGAGAATTGGTAGCCTCCAACCAGTTTCCCTGAGGAATAAACTCAGTCAATTACAGCGGCTCAGCATGGTACCGGCACCATGGAGTCAATAATGGAGGAATTCCATATCTGCTACATCGAGGAGGGGCTCCTGGAGGAGTGCCTCCATATGGCCTCTCAGGATGACACACTCTCAGTAGGCTACGCTTCTTTCAAAGCCACAGAGAAAGAAGACGACACCGGGAAGAAGGTAGGAGCATAGGGACAGAGCACAGGAGTGGACCACTAGCACGGAGCAGAGGAGGGAACACAGGCGGAAACAAGCGAGGCAGTGGGGGGTGGCACGTCGAAGGAGGGTGGTGAGGTCCTTGCGCCACCTCCTATCACGATAGCATCGGATCAATGGCGTGTCCCTCCACCCTTCTTCCACCCGGAATAGTTAGACTTCATGTTTAACGTGAGAAGCCAGATGGCAGACCAATTCTACCGTGGCACACTCATGAGCCAATGCATAGACATGCTATACGAGGCTTTCTCCAGTGCACCAACAAAGCAAAGATGTCTGACGTGTGCGAGACCCTATGATCTGCCAACTCGGAATGGACAACACAATGAAGACCCCAACGGGTAATAGTTTGGCTAGGATTGCCTTATGGTTATGGTTAGATGTTCAGGTTCTAGTTAGGGGTTCAGTTAGCTCAAAGTCTTTACTGTTTAGTTTAGTTTTGATTTCAGCTTTCATGGATAATGCACAGACTATAGGCAACCACCTGTCCTGGTTTCCTCCGGGCAGGAAAGATGGCGATCTGCCTCTTTTGGACATGGTTATCCAAGGCTACCAATTGTTCTGGTTTCCACTAATTTGGCGGAACAATTGGAAGCCTAAGGACAAATGTATCTTTTGTATATGATATAATATAACAGGCTCCGCCCTCTTTTTACTTAAAAAAAAAAGATAGAAACAACTCCAAAAAATAAAAACAAGATAATTTACCATCACTGAGAGAGAATGGGGTAGATTCAAAGAGCTTCTCACAATATCTTCTCAATTGAAGGAGTAGCATTGCACATAATTCTTTTTCTTTTTTTGTATGCTTCTTGTGAACTTTAGCATTCTGATGATCAAAATTGTGTGCAAAACCTAAACTTAATCGAGTCCTAAAAATATAAATAAGGCCATGAACTTAAAATTTTAGGAAGTTTCGCATTGATCTATAAGGATCCCTTAATTAACTTAAACTTAATCTATTAAGGGTGTCAATTAACCTAAATCTAGATTAACCTAATAATTTCTTAGAATACATAGATGCATCAATTTCAATGTCATTAGATTAACTAGATGTGTATGAATATTAGAACGGAGATTATCATGAGTATCATTTACTTATGAATATTTTTGAATATTATTAGGTTAATATAGGTTGAAGTAGATGCATTAATTTCAATGTAAATAGATTAACTAGATGTGTATGAATATCAAAATGAATATTATCATGAATATAATATATTTCTGAATACTATTCAACTTAGAATAAGAGGAGTCTTAGTGATACAAAATTAGGATAATATAGGTTGAAGCAGATGAATTAATTTCAATGTAATTAGATTAACTAGATGCATATGAATATCAAAACAAAGATTATCATAAATATCATATACTTCTAAATACTATTAGGTTAATATAGGTTGAAGTAGATGCAATAATTTTAGTGTAATTAGATTAACTAGATGCATATGAATATTAGGACGAAGATTATCATGAATATCAAATAGTTTTGAATACTTCTAAATACTATTCAACTTAGAATAAGAGGAGCCCTAGTGATGGGAAATTAATTTCTTAGAACAAGGATAGAAAATTGCAAAATATTTTAATAAGAAGTTGTTTTCATGTAATTATATTTACTAGATGCATTGATTTCAATGTACATGTCAATTTCTAATCCATGTGTAGAGATTTGATTGACTAAAGTAGGGTGGCATAACACGTAGGTTAATATAGGTTGAAATAGATGCATTGATTTCAGTGTAATCAAATTAATGAGGTGCATTGATTTCAATGTATGCAGATGGAAATTTATATACCAGGGTCCCATGGATAAGTGTGGACCATAATGTTGAAGTATGTTGGAGAACCAAGGTCCCATGTAGAAGTGCTAGCCACCATGTTGAAGTTGTCCAATCTCCACTATAAATTGGGTCCCATTTCCAAGTGGTCATGTGAACTCCCCTCTAAAGATACCGAGACTCAATAGGCAACTAAAAATCGTTCTCCATATGTCTACACTAGTCATGATGATCCAAATATGTAGATCCATCCACATAGTTGGAAAGGGTCAAAGTTGAGTCTAGAACAAACAATACCACTATAGAATAGGAAAAGTGGACACCGGTAGTCATAGCATTGATGTTCCCTACATAAGGTGTAGTTGAGTCATCATATAAAAGATGAAAATAGGTATCATCCGAGAAATGAGAATTGTCCATATACTAATCCTCACAATCATACTCTAAATCATACTAGGCATATCGTTCTCGATCATATTCTTCTTTGACACAAGGTTATGTGTTATGAACAATAAAGAGATCCTTATATGTAGAAAATGTCTTGTGAATATCATGGAGAAATTTAAAGATCTCAATCCTATCTTCATGGTTCATACCCATGAGGGCATGAGAGTGAAATTTTTCAGAGGCTATAGCACACAACATATTGATTAGAAGCACTACATATAATGTATCAAATGAAACTTCTGAAAATCCTCTATCCAGTGGAACTGATCTAGTAGAAATATAACCACCCTGTAAAAAATTATGAGCTCTACAGTCTCGTTGTCGTCATGAAAACCCCTTAAAAAAGGTTGATTTTAAATAAGCCATATCTTCACTTTCGAAGCTTTGATTCAAATGATTTGTTTTTTTGAAATTGGGTGATTTTGTGAGAGGAACTTGGATATACAATTTGTTTGGGAGAATTATGCACCAATTTCTATATAAACCTACAAAATTGTGCGGTCGTCGACAAAAAAACCCTAAAAAATTATTGATTTTAGATCAATGATATCTTGGCCTCGTGAACTTCGATTCAGACAATTGATTTTTTGAAAGTGGTTGTTTTTCCAAGAGGAAATTAGATATACAACCAATTTCGTCAAATTATGTACAAAAATCTACAGGAATTGACTTGAGTGTCATGGCTCTCTTTTACTTCTTCATTTGAAAACTTGTAAAATAGAAAAAAAAAATTGCCCCTTTTTCATGGTCGAAGAAAAACCTCTGATACCACTTGTTAAGTACCAAATATCTACAAATATAATCATCACGTGAGATACATGGAACAATATGGAAAATCTCCTTTATTATTATGAAAACTTTTAAGGTAAGGAAACACCATACAATATATCATTTTGAAGAAGGGATCTACTCCCGATCACTTGCCTCTTCAAGGGGGATACCTCCTAATGAGATACGCTCCAAATAAAATACTTCTCAATATGGCCATTACATTGTTTACACCTCTTTATATAGTGATACCTACCACCTAAGAACATTCTAGAGGAGGAACATTCTAGAGGAGGAACCTTCTAGTAGGCGGAACCTTCTAATAAGCCCTCTTACATTTATTGTGTTCACACTAGGCCTTATTTATTAAAAGTGGCCTTCATACATAACAATACATATCTATTATTATTCTTTGTGGGTACCTCCCTAGGTACCCCATATTATTCCCCTAGCTACATTACACTACATTTTGCATTATAAAACATGTTTGCACTTCGAGTGATTTGATCCCGCTCAACGCATAGTAGATCTGACATTAAGATGGATCTAAGTGTTAGTAACAATTGTGGTATCGGGATTTTAAATGGAGAGAAGGCTGAGACCTTTCAAGTCTCGAAAGACCGATGGGATCTTAGCCGTTAATTTTGGCAGGACGCGTGTCAAACATCAGAAGGAGGAGCTCATCGCACATCGGGATATCGGGGATCC
>SNQJ01S0022556.1:1400-20689 GCA_010110895.2 Picea sitchensis
ATAACCCTCACTTTATCGCTCCATATATCCTCCTCCCTCTCTCTCTCCCACTCTCCCCACCTTTCTCTCTTTTCTTTTATCTAACCCCCCTTCCCTCTATCTGCCCCCTCTCTCTCTCTACCCTCTCGCTCTGTCTCCATGTCCCTCACTCTCACACACTCTCTTTATTTTCCCCTCTCCCCCTCTCACACTCTCTTTATTCCTCTCTCTCCACCCCCTCTCTACATCACAAGGAAATAAATGTCCTTAACCTATACATGTTAAGAACTATACCTAGACCTAGATATAGAAAGACATATATGTGGCAAGATCTAGACCATGATCTAGACCTATAAAATGACCATGACATAGACCTAGAGCTAGAGCTAGACCATGACCTAGACCACAAAATAGAGCTAGAGATAGACATATCCCATGACCTATACCTATACCATGACCATGACCTAGTCCATGATCTAGAACTTGACCTATGCCATGACCTAGAACCCCCTAGCTCCATCTAATCCTAGGAATAACCTATACCAGACCATTAACCCCCTCCACACTCGAGCCCCAAGTGCATTATGCATATACCTCTTGTTAAATTCCCCACAACCCTTGCACCCACATCACCCACATATTTGTTCTCTAACCATTTCTCTATGCTTCAAAATGCTTTCAATCCTAAGCCCTTAGGTCCTAGTTGTCCCCAAACCCCTATACATATTTATTCATAAATATGTTTGGTCTATAATAAATTCTATATCCATTACATTAAGAGCATGCACACACTCTTGTGACTTGAAATCCTTGTTATTGTTGCTCATCCATGCCCAGTAGGAACACATGTGTATTCCTAGAATGCACATGTATTTTAGAAACACATGTGTATTCCTACTGGGCATTTTTATGTGCCAAGCACAATCCTCTACCTCATCTATCTCAAGCCCAACATATTCACACCTAACATATGCACACAAAAATAGTAGTAACATACACATTTTTGTTTTTCTAGTCTTGTTGTTTAATTCATAGACAATTTTGTGCTATTCCAAGACAATTGTGGGAAGAATTGGAAGACAAATTTGTCCATTTGGAATGGTATTTGTGTCTTCTTGTGTAATACCAAGAAAAAATTGTCAAATTGGAATTTTCAGTWGTGTAATACCAAGACAAATTTATCCAATTAGAATTGGAATTGTTAGTTGTGTTTTCTTGTGTAATACCAAGACGAATTTGTCCAATTGGAATTGGAATTATTAGTTGTGTCTTATTTTGTAATACAAAGAAAATTTGTCCACTTGGAATTGGAATTGTTAGTTGTGACTTATTGTGTAATACCAAGACAAATTTTTCATGGGGTGCTTGGAAGCCAATTTTTCTCTTTAAACATGGGGAACTGACGGATTCAAGAAAAAAATTCCTCGAGGAAAGAGAAACCCATCAAAAAGGTAGAAGAAGAAAGAGAAAAGGAAAAGTTATGTATGTCAAAGCATAGGATTTCAAAAGAGGGAAATCCAATTTCTAGCGGATAGTTGTTGTTGTTGTTTATCCTCCATCACCACAAGCAAAGCATAGGATTTTAGTAGAGACCAATCCATGTAGTATATCATCAATACAACTTCTTGTGTATGACTAGATGATGTAGGATTTGCTTGGATCTTATTATAAAATGGATGAAATTAGAGAAGAAAATAGAGAACAACATTGTGGTGAAGAAGTTCCTATGGTGAAACCTCTTGTTCGACAGTCAGATGTTCGAGAAACTAGTCAATCCCATGTCCACTCTCCTACGTGATTTGATCCTCCAGTGATTGAATGGAAAATAACTATTGTTAATGTTTTGGTAGTTGTGGGAGGTATTAACCTCCAGAATCACCTTTGTGATTATAATTGAATATTATGAAAGTAGGAGAACCATTAAACAGATGTGGAAATACCCTAGAAGAGAATTCGACCCATGGGGAATAATAATAAAGAATTAGAAGGCTCTAGAAAGAGAAGTCGGCCCCACAGGAAAATGCACTTGGAAAGGCTAGTATAACCAAAGGTAAGGGGCTACCTCATTTGCACACTCTCACTCACTCAGTTAGTTCACAAGTTTGAGGAACAAAAGCTGCAGCAGTTAGGGAGAAAGTGTGAGGAGCAACAGTTGTAACAGGTAGGGCACAAGTCTTTTTGGTATCTCTCTCTTGTGTTCTTCTCTTGGAAAAGGTCGCTCTCCTGGTATTGTGCTTCTATCGCAACTGTTTTGGTATTTCTGGTTAAGCTAGTCATTGGGATAGGGTTTATCTATTGGTTCTAGAGTGAACTTTTCATAATATATCTAAAATTTTATTGTGCTCAGGGGTGGCATGTGTAAGTGTCTATGGTTGGGTGATAATGGTGTAACATTGTCTATGGTTAAATGAGCATACCAAAATTTTAATGTGGTATGAGAGTTGGTTTCCTTCAAAAACTTCTAACCAATGGAAGTAATATCATTATTTTCCCCTATTATTAAGCACATTGAGCACTTACAAGCCACCAAGACGGACATCTAAGGAGAGTTCATCTTTCCCCTAGATCAGATCTCCAAAATTAAAAAGTTGGAAAATTACGGTTTCCTCATAAAACGCTAGGTTAAGACATTTGGAATTTAAAGGCTGAATTTGGAGTAGATCCTTGAATAAAGGAGGTCTCCTTGGCATATAGCACTCATTGGTAATTCCAAAAAAAAATTCTACAAAATTTCAGTTTTTGTCATATTTCTAGATCCCGAGGCAGAATGACTTCCAACACTAAGCTTGATGAGAAGCTTGAGGGTGTTGATAACTTCCGAGCATGGAAATATAGAGTAATTCTCATTCTATAATATAATTATTTATAAGGATTCATTGAAGAATAATTTCAAAATTCAGAGGGAGATGAGGCTAAATAAAATCGCAAGAAGAACTTAGTTAAAACAAAGAGGATTATTGGAGATTCTATCAAGGATAACTTGATCTCTCATGTATCATAATTGAATACTCCAAATCATATGTTTTATGATTTATCTTGATTATATGAAGGAAATAATATCAATTGGAATATGACATTGAGGACACAACTCAAGAATGTGAATATGAAAAATTCAAAAACAATTCAATCCTACTTCACAGGGGTATCTCAAATCAAGGAACAACTTGAAGACATTGGAGACATAGTTCAAGAAGTTGATCTAGTAATGACTACATTGAATGGTCTCCCAAAGTATTGGGAATCAGTTATTCATGGAATTTGTTGCAGAAGAAAGCTAACAAAGCTCAGGAGGCTATGGGAATATTGTACTCAAGAAGAAGCTAGAATGGAATCAAGAGAAGAAACGTTTGGAAATGATGATCAAGCACTAGTAGCACATGCAAGAAAAGGAAAGATAAGAAAATATGGTCATCCCCCCAAGAAATTTCAAAAGTCACAGAAGCCTCAAAATACTCGAAATTTTTATTCAAGCTACAAATGCTTCAGCTTCCAGAAGATGGGACACATTGAAAGAAATTGTCCTCTCATAAAAGACAAGATCATAAAAGGAATGTATAAAATACATCATGCTCATGCCATGGAAGATGATGAACCTATTCAGAATAAAGAAAAAGAATATGATTCAAGTGAATAATATATATTGATATCAGCTCTTACATGGACAATCACTCATGGAAGTGACACATGTCTTATTGATAGTGGTGCATCTAAGCATATGAATCGTTATAAGGATTCTCTTTCAAAAATAGTTTGGAAAGGTTCACCTCATAAGGTGAATCTCGGTGATGACTATCAGTATCCCATCAAAGGGGTAGGAGAAGCCTCCTACAGGTTGGATTATGGAAAGCTTGTGAAGATGAAAGATGTTTTGTATGTACCTGGTTTGAATAACAATCTCCTTTCTATCTCACCATTGGATGAGAAAGGATTTAGAGTTTCTTTCATTGATTGTGAAGTTATTATGTGTTCAAAAGGAAAGTAGATTGATGATACTATTGTTATTGGTGTTCAAGAAGGAGGTCTATACAGATTAAAGGGACACACATATTCAACATTAGTTCACAGTACAATAAACCTGAGTGAGCTATGGCATATAATACTTTCTTACATACACTACAAAGAATTATTGATCGTGAACAAGATGGTGACAGGTTTGCCAAAGATTCAAGTGAATCATGATGATATATGTAGGGGATGTGCACAATGAAATAATGTGAAGAGTACATTTCCAAGTAGTGACAACAAAGACAAAGGAGTTTTGGACATTTTTCACTTAGATGTGTGTGGACCGATGACAACCACTTCACTTAGTGGGTATGTATATTATGTTTTATTTATTGATGTTTTCTCACGTAAAACTTGGATTTATTTCTTGAATAAAAAAGGAGAAGTATTCAAAAAGTTTGAGGAATTCAAAGTGCTTGTAGAAAATATTTATGAAAAGAATATAAAGATCATGAGGTCATATAATGGAGGAGAGTTCATATCAGATGAATTCAAAGGATTCTGCATAGAAGTTGGGATTAATAGTGAGCTCACTACTCCCTAAAATCCTCAGCAAAATGGTGTGGCAGAAAGAAAGAACTGGACGATAATGGAAGGCTATGATTCATGATCAATATTTATCGATCCACCTATGGGAAGAAGCAACTACGACTATTGTATATGTGTAGAACATGATTCCTCACCGTATACTAGGGAAAAATACACTAGAATAAATGTTTACATGAAAAAAACGAGAGGTTAGCCACCTAAGGATACTTGGTTGTCGAGTATATGTGCATGTTCCCAAGGATAAGAGATCGAAGTTGGATCCTTCAGGAAGTAAGGGTATATTTTTTGGATATAGTGATATATTTAAGGCATATAGACTCTACATCCTTGGTCATAGGAATATTCATGAGACTAGAAAAGATGTCACCTTCGATGACGATGCAACCTTCAATAGATCAAGGAAGAATAATACAAATGAGTTCTATGATGAGGAGCTTAAAGCTCCTAGAGTTGCAAATAAATATATAGGTAATGAAATTGTACTAGAAGAGTATGTTTCAGAAGATCATGATATGGGAAGAACCTCAAATATGTGCAGATCCACCCCGAGAAATGATTACAAATAAGGGAAGAAAAACTTAGGCTTGAGAGATTATTTAAGATGCAGAGAAGTATGGTGGTCTAGATGGAACTTTTAGAGAAAGTAATAAACTGTGACCATATTCTAGATATATGGAATTTCTAAGTGATATCATTGATGTAGAGCTTACCCATTATGAAGAGGTTGTGGAGAAGAAAGTATGGAAGGATTTCATGATTGAGGAGTACTAGTCCATTATGAAGAATGATGTTTGGAATGTGGTTCCGAGACCAAAAGAGAAGAAAGTGGTGAGTTGTAAGTGGATCTACAAGAAAAAACATTCAACAGTGGGTAGTCATTTACAGGCACGTTAGTTTCCCAGACTCCGTATGGATTGGGTAGTAGTAAAGTTATGTGTGAACTATATAAACTGGATAGTTTCCCACACTCTGTATGGATTGGGTAGTAGCGAAGTTCTATGTGAATTGGATAAAATGAATAGTTTCCTAGACTCTATGTGGATTGGGAAGTAGTGTAGCTCTGCATGAACTATCTAGTTTTCTAGATTTGAGTGAGATGGACGAAGTCATTTAATGACATAAGGTGCGAAAGGAAGATGAGACCCATAAGGTCCGAGAGGGAAATGAGGTTGTGCCCACTAGAAATATGCTATGTATGTTGATGAGGCCCCATGTTACACATTATTTTAGTCATCTTAGTGATCCATTGACAACATGTGTGCATGTTCCCAAAATAGCATGTGTTCATGAGGAAAGTGACTAACTTTCTCTTCTCAAAATCTCTATTAAGGAAGGTTTTCTCAGGCCGCATCATAAACACGATGTGACGATGCCTAGTCATCACACTCTATCGTAAAACTGGTTTGCGACATCTCTGCATGCTTCTATAAATCTAGGGTGCGAAGATGTCAAAAGGCTAAGAAAAAGTTGAGCTTCACGAAAGTTCTAGAAGGGGATCTTCTAGAATATGAGGTGGCATCCATATGGTTGGGATCATACTCGTTTTTGTGATTTTGTGGGATCATCCTAATCTCTTTAACCATATCTCTTTCCCCTATATAAAGAGGAATTTCTCATGGAAAAGGTTAAGAAAGGTTAAGAAAGAAAGTAAGATTGTTGAGGGTTAAATTGGCTAAGATTGTATGGAGAATTCTGCATTGGATCATTCTTGAGAGACTCACTTCAGTTCATCAAGTCATTGTGGATATTCTTCATTCAAGATTGGAGCAAGTGTGTGTGTTGGAGAAAAGGGTCATCGGAAGAGGAACTTGCAACATCAAGTCTTTGGTTGTAATCTCCACTTTCACTTTAATATAATACAGTGATATGTTTCTTTCCCATAAAACTTATCTCGTTTTATTGTATGATTCCTTGATCACATACATAGGTTCTCTTTGAGTATGCTATATTGATTTCACTTTGGTTGGCTTGTGTTCCCTTGCATATTCAATATAACAGGAGTGTCAAAGTAGAGCTAAGACGACAACGACAACAGAAAGAGATATTTAAATGACATGTTGCCCATATCTTGTTTGATAGTAAACTCAATGAATAGAGCTTAGGGAAAGCGTCATGTCCTGCTCTATTTTGTTCTAGATCTAGGTGGATCTAGGGAGATCTATTTATGTCTGCATTTACCGATAAGTCCCATAACAAAATTGGCTACCATACTGGGGATATGACCTCCTTTTGATTTTTTTCTTCCCATTTTTTGTTATCCTACCTTCCTCTGATAATTTTTATTCTCTGAGTCTATGGGTGATCCATCTAGACTCCCTAGGTTTAGAAGTTCTTTTAGATTTTTTGTCTTTCTTCCAAATTTTTCAAATTTACAAAGATCATCGCACTGTACCTTACTGAAATCCCGCGATGACCCTGAGACGTCTCCCTCTGCTTAGCCAATCCAGTGTGACGACATCGCACTCTACTTTACCAGTGGCCTGCGACGACCCTTGATCATCGCATTGTGTCCCATGCCCAGCCTGCGACGACTCCTGTAGGTTTTGATGGAGTGAGTCATTATGTCTTTTACCACTGAGATTTGTCTTAGAATCCTAGGGTGAACTTCCTATGCCCATGTTTGATTGATTCCTGATTTTAAATCTTTCTTCTGGTCAGTGTTCAATGATTGAAAGTCTTTCTTTGCATTTTTCAAGTTTTTTGCTTTTTCTCATTGTCACAAGGATATAATCCCGGATCTTCATTTGGGTGCTTGTTTGACAAAAAATCTTTGGTTTGTCTTGAGTTTTGGATTCATTCTATTTGTCAGATTGTTTGTTGATTGAGAAACACTTTTGTCTTGATTTTGTCAAAATTTCTTCTTGTCTTTTCATTTTCATTTGTATTACGAATTTGATTTGGGAATTGTGTCGAGAATGTCTTGATTTTCTTGGATTACATTTTCTTTATGTTATCACACCTCTGATTTTGTCTTGGAAAGGAAGAACTGAATTCATTTATTCTTTTAGTAATCTCTTATAAGAAAATTTTTACATTCGGATTATTTATAAAGAGAAAGAATTGGAAAATTTATAGTTCATGATTGTTTGAAATTATGTTCATTAGAAATTAAGAAATTGCAATTGATAGTTTGTTGTACTTCAAAAGAAATACCTTCTCCCTACTGTAACTAGAGTTCATTGAATTGAAAATTGTACATCCATCTCTTTTTTCATGTTATTGGGTCTAGGTCACAACATCAATAGTTTCATTTCCATCTCCTTTTTTAGTAAGAAACAACCTCTAAAACACAACGCAAATCTAAAATTAATTATTAACTTTTATTTTCTAGGGATTTTTTTCACCAACATTAGCTAGGATAGCTCTTTGGAATAGGTTGTAAGACACACTCTCCAAAGCATCGAAAAACACAATAGTATCTTGTTAGGAATATTTCAAGTCTAATTGCTACATTTTGTTCTGGGAATCCCTTCTCACACAAGGGTCAAATCTGAGGTCGCATTAAGACTAGCAGAGTTACTCACCCTTCTTTGTTGGTCTTGGTGTAGAGATTGCGCGTATTGTGGGGGTTGCTTGAAGGTATACCCACAATGATGAGTGGAAGCCTTTCAAGTTGATTTCGGGCTAGATACCCTACCTTTGAGCATGGATTGGACTATCGACTGTTTCCCCAGGAATCATTGTTGTAGTTGGTAAATTTAGTAGCCTATCTCTTTAGGTTCTTTACACAAGGTGACTATGGAGGGGAAAGTCTTCATGGTACCTGGAATTGACGTTGGCCAAACTCACTCAGGCTCCTTGGAGGGTATACCCACTATTATGTGTGGGAGCTTGCACCAGGGTGTACGTCCATTAAGAAGGTTGTTAACATAAATTTTCCACCCGCTTATCCCAGCTCCTTCTTGTCTTGATTTCATGACGTTGGATTTCATCACCAACTAGTGAATTCAAAATAAGAAGGTTTGTTTGCTTGGTTTGATTCCTAGATTTTATGAGTGAGTGTTGCTTGTTTCCTCTAGTCGACCATAGATTTATTTCGTTATTTACTTATCTCGAGCAACATCGGCCTTCATCGTTCATGTAGGATGCAAGGGTTACCCCTAGAAGATCCATCATGTTAGCAACCTTTTCCTCCTAACTCACAAGAAGACTCTCTAGAGGGAGTAGTCAACAACGAGGTAGCTTCTGAAGTTGGAAGAACACACTCTTTAGAAGGATTTCAAATTTTTTCAGACTCTTTAGAGGCATTCAAACTTCCCCCTCTTAGATCAGACGCGCGTATACTTCGCATGAACTCGTATGGAGAAATTGTTGTTGTTGATAATACTGAAGTACCTACCGGACCTAATGTAGGACCTGGAGTAGAGGATCCACTTTTTCATAGTGAATCATTTAGGACATCAGCTCACACTTCTATAAATTCCATTCCTAGTTCCGTCCCTTTGACAGTGTTTGACCTTTAAAGTAACCTAGGAGCGATTCATGATCAACCTATGGCATCACAAGTGCTTGGGACGTCTGTTACCTATAAGGTACCCTTAGACCATTTTACTAGTACTACCAGTAGTGTCACCACCATTTCAGACTAATTGTTGATTGGTTCTCACTCAATTCCTACTCTTCAGATGACCCATTCTACTATTGTTCCACAAGCTACCATGATTCCTACTGAAAATATGGTTATCTCCCAAGATTTGATTGGGACAACACTTCCACCTAGACCAAATCCATCTCTTCCCTTTGGGTATAGAGCTCTAAATACTTCCATTGTTATCCCTACCCAGGTTCCATCCGAAGGTTCTGGACTCTTTGTCCCTCCTAGGTATAATGTTTCTTCTTATTTTTTTCCTACACCTTCCCGGGTTCTCTCCTGAGGGCCTTATGTTCCTCCTCCACCTTTTCTTGGAGGAACTAGCCCTAGTGGCTCCAATCCAATTGAAGGCATCAATCATTTGTTTATTTCTGGTTTCCAAATCCCCGTTGGAGGTCAACCTCAAGCTAGGGGGCATCCTCAATTTGGGGGTGAACCTCGTATTGGGGCACAACCTCAACTTGGGGGGAAACCTCAATTTGGAGTCCATAACCCACTTTATGGAAAAAACATACCTGTGGTACAAACTCTACCTTGGAACCTTCCTTTCCAAGGAAATCTACAACCGTCTGGAGGAAAACATCCTCAACTTAACTCTTTTGTACCCCCCAACCTCGTTCAACCATATCCAGGTTCCTCGAATCCCATTTGGGGTCAAAATGTTCAACCTAGTATTCTTGTTCAAGGGAATCCCCCTAATAAACCCAACCCTATGGGATATGTGCCTCAGAATCCTCCACAACCAAATCTATTGGGATTTTCTCCTTATTTGTAGACTGCTTATGGTCCTACTAGTATACCTACTGGGCTTCCCCCTCAAAACTACCAGTTTCCACAAGTGAACCGACAGTTGCCTTTCCTGGACACTTTGGATTTACTTGATCTGTCTAGGATTTTGAATCATCCTATATTACATTCTCCTTATTGTCCCATCATACCGGCCAAGTTACTGTTCGACATTCCTAAATTTGATGGTCGAGCATGAGAATATCCTAATATTCATGTAATGACTTTTCATCTATGGTGTTCATCAAACTCCTTGATGGATGACTCTATTAGATTACTAATTTTCCAATGGACTCTCACGGGTTCAAAAACAAAATGGTACATCAAGTTACCATGAGGATTATTCAATCAATTTAACACCCTAGACATGGCCTTTTTGACACATTACCAGTTGCCAATTCGATAGGAGTCAGGAACCAAAATTTTGAGTTCTTTCAAGAAATCCTCGTCCACTCATATTTTTGATCACATCCATGAGTGGAGGAGGAGAAAACATATAATCAAGGTTCCCATTCCTGATCAACTATTGGCCGAGTTGTTTACCAGATCACTCATTGGACCTATCACTCGTGATGTCACCATGGGTGGTGTTTTCACTAAAGAGAAGGTGATTAGTCGTGCTCAGTATCTCGATCTCATTTATTTGCAAACGAGAACACTTTACGATTTGGTCCCTGACACTCCTCGTCCTTCCACAAACCCTACCCCAAAACCTCCAGCAGATTCTCATGTTTTTGATGGTCTGATTGGCACCTTCTTTGCTAAGACCCAGTCGATGCATGCGGGTCACACCAATTCCAAATCCAATAATTCTAATGCACAAAACACTCCTGCTCCTACTCCTTCCACCGGTAAGGCCGTTGAGGTTAATTATGTTCAATCCATGCTCATCGAAAAGAATAAAAATAAAAATAAATGAAAGAGTAAGAACAAGGAAGACAAGAATAAGAATCCACAATCTAATAAATACAAAATACAAACCGTTGATGAGAAAAAAAAGCGTATACATCGTTACCCCTGCCTTATTTGTGGTGACGATCATTACACGAAAGATTGTCCAAGACACGTTATGGTTACTAAGTTCCTACAAGATACCGGGAAACCTTATACACCTATCGTTTTGTCACAACCTTTCCTTTCTTATCAGCAAGCCCAACTGGTCATTCATGACCAAGCTACTCCTTCTACCTCTTCCTATGTCCTTATGTGTACTGGTGAATCTAAAAAGAATGAAGTTGCAGTCGCAACTCGAGCCAAGGATTAGTCTCCATTAAAAGAGAAATTTGATGATATACCACCTTTGTTGGTTCAACCTTCTCCTTCAAATTTACCTCCAAACGGTCGTCTTCATCTCAAAAGACCGAGTCTCGATACATTCCTTTTCCCTCCTCCCAAGGGCGTCGTTCAAAAATCTATGTTCAATCCTCATGCACGTGCTGCACAAAATTACAGTATTGTAGAAGATCTTGTGCAAGCACCCTTTGCGATGTCAGCCCTCAAAGTCCTTCAAAGTTTCCTTTCTCAACGAAAGGAATTGTTGAAATACATCGGTGGAATTGATCCCACGGATACTAATTTAATAATCTTTGACTTGGAATATCACGTTCCAAGGCTTCCTCCTCAGTTAGCATTTCAGATCCAAGTTTTTGTTGGAAACAAGAATATCTATAGAACTGTTATTGATGAAGGAGCCTCAACTTGCATTATGTTTGTTACTTCTTGGAAATCCATTGGCTCTCCTACCCTCACTGAATCACACAATACACTTAAGGCCTTCAATGGTACAGGATTTAAACATTACGATGTTCTTCTATCATTTTCTATTACATTGGAAGGTAAATCGATCAATTTTGAGGTTGAGGTCTTCGATTCACCTCTTGATTATAACCTTTTACTTGGTCGTAGCTAGATCGATTCCATGTGTGCAGTTGTGTCTACTATTTTTTATGTGTTATGTTTCCCGCACCAAGGAGAGGTCGTTACTTTTGACAAACTGGCCTTCCTTAATTCTGATTCTCATACTAGCAACGTTCCCTTTATCTTGAAGACACCCCTTGGTTATGAGAATGTCGAAGTGGTCTCTTGAAAGATTCAACTTTGATGGGTACATTTCCAATCCCACCACTTGATATTCCCCCTCCTTTTGTTGCCTCTATTAACATGATATCCACCATTGTTCATGAAACCTTTGAGTCATACGACCCATGGGTAGTACCTATCCCTGGTGATTACTCTCGTTATGACGAGAAGATGCCTTTAAGTCTCGTCGAATCCTCTTACCAAGCTATTCAATCGACAACCCCTTCCCCTCCTCTCTGTGATTCATCTCTTGATCTGTTTCATGTGAAATTTCCCACTGATGATATGATCATGTCAGTCATGTCTATGGAAGACACCCCCTGGGACAATGGACATCATCGATCCATTCTCTTTCTAGAATGTGATACCATAGAGTGTTACCAATGGCTTTTGACCCTGTTGACTGTTGTGGTTATTTCCTCAGTTCATGAGTCATCACATGATGTTCTGTACGAAGGGAACATGAGAAAAATTTCACCTACCATCCCTCTCGACATATCCATTAAACCCGAAGTCATGGAGAATATTCATATTGGAGTCTCCTGTTTTACTGACGAGGTCCATGAGTATAAATCCCTTTTCCAATAATTCTATGGTGTTTTCACCTGGAGTTACAAAGAGATGCCAAGTATCGATCCTGATATCACTTTAAATGAGATTAATACATACACGATCGCTAAACCCATTCGGCAGAGACTTCGAACAGTGCACCCACACAAAGTTGATGCTATCAAGATTGAAGTTGAAAAACTTCTTAAAGATGGCTTTATCTATCACGTGGCTTTGACTGATTGGGTATCCAATCTAGTTCTAGTGAATAAGAAACAAGGTACCATCCACGTCTGTGTAGATTATAGGGACATAAATAAATCTTGTCCTAAGGAAAATTACCCAACCCCTTTCTTCAACCAGATCGTTGACGACTGTGCTGATAGTGGAATATTCTCTTTGATGGATGGTTTCTCCAGCTATAATAAAATTAATATTTCACCCACGGACCAACACAAGACTTCTTTTATTTTCCCTTGGGGGACCTTTGCCTATCGGAAATTACCCTTTGGTCTCAAGAATGATGGTGCAAATTTTCAGAGTGCTAAGTCTTATGCTTTCCATGATATTAAGCATTGTGCAACCTTATCTTGATGATATACCAGTGCATTCCATGCATCTCCAAGATCACCCAATGCATTTGAGGGTTATTTTTGTATGTTGTCATTATTATCGTATCCACTTAAAACCACACAAATGCATTTTTTGTGTGGAGTCTGGTCGACTGCTTGGTTTTATTGTGTCAATACATGGGATTCAAGTAGATCCCTTGAAGGTTGATGCTATCCTTAATCTACCTCCTCCTTCCACTTTACGCCATCTCCAAATTTTGCAAGGGAAGGCAACAATTGTACGTTGTTTCATCCCCAATTACGCTGAAATGATGAAAGGATTCACTCAGCTACTTAAGAAAGGTTACGAGTTCGTATGGGATGATACTTCTAACAAAACCTTCAAATATTTGAAACTTTCCTTAACCTGTACACCATTAATGTTTCCCCCTTACTATAGCCAGGATTACTTCCTCTACTTAGCTACTCTAGACTCTACCATTGCCATGGTTTTAGTCCAATAGGATGATTCACATGATGAACATGTGATATCCTATTTGATTCTAAGTATTACGACCACCAAGACCAAATACCTGCATGTGGAGAAACTGGCCTTGGCAGCTGTTCAAGTTGTCCAACGTTTTCGTCATTATATCCTATTATGCAAGACCACTATTATTTTTTATTGCAACCCTATGCAACATATCCTCACCCGACAATATCTAGGGGGAAAGTACTCCAAATGGATAGTGATTCTCCAAGAGTTTGACTTAGAGTTTGAACGTGCTAAGTCCAAGAAATCTTTGGTTTTCGCTGAACTGATATGTGACCTTCCCTCCACTAAGACATAAAATGTGGCAGAGAATTCCTTACCTGACGAATCCATTTTTCTGATCATTTATGATGACGTATGGTATGGAGATATCATTATCTATCTCCAGAATCAAACATTTTGGCTCGATCTATTTAGTACGGATCATTTTTGTATATGGTATCAAGCCCACCAATATATCATTCTAGGTGATACTCTTTACTGTCGCGGTGTTGATTCCATTTTTCGATGATGTATCACTTACGACGAAGCTGAGAAAGATTTGAATGACTGTCACTCTGGAGCATGTGGAGGTCATATGTCTTGGTATTCCACTGCGCAAAATATCTTACGAGCGGGTTATTTCTGGCCTTCTTTGTTTAAAGATTGCATCACTGTTGTTCAGAAATGCCATGCTTTCCAAACTATCATAACAAGATAAGATCTCATCATGCTCCTTTACATCCTGTAGTTTCCGTTGGTCCATTTTCCAAATGGGACATTGACTTCATGACATGTAACCCTAACTCAGCCAGGGGGCATGGATACATCATTGTAGTTGTGGATTACATCACTAAATGGGTCGAGGCGATGCCTACATTTGATAACACTGGGAGAAATGTAGCATTGTTCATATTCAATCATATCATTACTCAGTTTGGTATCCCTCAATCTATCTTTACTGATCATGGTATTCATTTTCAGAATTTTATAATGTTTGAACTTACTGAAAAGTTGGATCTTCGTCATGAAAACTCAACCCCCTATTATCCGCAGGCCAATGGCCAGGTTGAAGCGATCAATGAAGTTATCATTACTATGCTTTGACAGATGATAGGAATTCATAAGACAACCTGGAACATGATGTTGTTCTCAACATTATGGGCCTATCAGACATCTATTAAGTCTACCATGAGATTTACACCTTTCCATCTAGTTTATGGTATCGAGGCTATCTTGTCGATTGAATGTGAAATACCATCTTTGAAACTAGTCATTGAAGTTCTCCCCAATACCTTTGTCGAAGAATAATGTCTTTTTTATTTGATGCAATTAGATGAAACCCGTAGCAATGTCGCCCTAGTTATTGAAACTCAGAAGAAACATATTAAATCCCAATACGATAAGCATGTCAGGCCACATATTGTTTTTGAAGGTGATCTAGTTCTCCTCTACAAGAAGTATCGTGATTTGCAAGGGGCTGGTAAATTTGAGGCCATTTGGTGAGGTCCTTACATTATCAAACGTGTGTTGGAAAAGGGATCTTATGAGCTAGTCGATTATGATGGAATCCCTTTGAGTGAGCCCCAAAATGGGCTTTACTTAAAGAATTACTATGCTTAATTAATTTTTGCATGAGTTCTTTTACTTTTAGTGTATCGTACTCTTGTGTGTTTTTTCGTTGTTTGGTTTCGACCTTCAACTACTTACCTTGCATTGTGATTGGTTTCCATATGCCGGTGTCTTCGCTACCCTCTATTGGCTTCGCTGATGGTGCTAGTTGCAGTACTGAAAACTTAACATCTGCTGCTTGGGAAATTTACACACCTACAGATGGGTTGGTTAGTATACGTGGTGTTTTCCTTGGTCGTGCAACTAAAAATATCATGGAATACAGTGCAGTCATCGAATTATTGAATGACGTTGTGTCTCTTGGAATATGTCATCTTATTGTACGACTTGATTCATAGTTAGTAGTCTTACAGTTGAACAACGTCTACTCTATTCGAAGTCCTACATTATTAACGGTATATTTATGAATTCGCCTCTTGGAACGTCATTTTGATTACATCGAATATCAACACATTCCTAGATTTCTAAATAAATTAACAGATGCATTGGCTAATTATGTGTTAGACAGACATTTAAGAAATTTATAAAATCCAATCACACTTTGTATATACAACAAGTAAGCTGGTAGAAGCCTCATATATATATAAAGATAAAAGTTTTAAAAAAAAGTGTTTTTGTCTGAAGACCAAAATATCAAAAATGTGAAGCACATGGCTTCATATACAAATATAGAATTAAGTATGTTTCTCACGATGACATATGACTTCTCGTGTTACTCTAGAGATCAGTCAACTGATGGAAGAAGATACGCCCACTGTGTGGCACTGATAACACCTCAGGATATCATCAATAGAGGCATCTGGAAAGTCCATCGTCGACCCTTCCAAGTTTTTTTCTATAGGCTCATAGTCAGCAGTGACTAATCCTGCTACCTTGACTATCTCCCCTCACCACTAGATGGGGGATGAAACTAGAGGTCCATGAGGTCCCATGTCTGCATCATCAAAGAGATTTTTTATTAGTCATCAGATAAATAACATAAAAATATTTCATATTAAAAATAAAATAAACATTATAAAAACAAAATATACTTCTTACCTATGTTCTCCCATTGAGAACCTTCAGGAAGAACCAAGTCTGGATCACCTCAGAATTCTAAGTTGACATATGCATAGTCATCTACCATAAGCATATGGGTCCTCAACCAATCAAAGAAAACATCATTATACCTGATGATAGGACCAGTCACATGTTGTGCCATGAGGTCGACCCACCTCTTCATTCTTGGATCCTGTGGGGAAGGTATGCCCCACTCTACCTGTAGGTGTAAGTTTGGAACCCTCTCTAGGAAGAAGGACACTAAAATCAACCTGTATCCAAACTATTTTAGGTCACCTCTCCTACACTTGGTCAACTTGTTTTTTCATGCTTCTGAGAACCCCATCACTCCAGTTGAAAACTAGAGGCTCCATGCATTCCAGTGCATATTGGAGATATGTTTGAAGATACATATGGGGAGCTTCACTCCCTACCATGCGTGCGATGGTGTAGAGGATAGTCCATAAATGTAAGTCAAAAACATATCTTATAGCAACTTTGACGCTATGCTTCTGAGTATCGGGCATGTAATGTGCACTGATATAGTGGCTCATAGGCTTGCCACCTCCCCTGCTACCTGTCAGTGTAATTCAAGTCCCACGACAAGACAACCTGGTAAAGAAGTAGATATCCTCGATATCTATCACCAGAATGTGAGCCCCCACATGGAATACTTGCTAGTCCACATCCCACATGTGAACTAAGTATTTGAGCAACCTCAACTGGGCCCTCATGCCCTGGATCTTGAAGAATTTTAGCAGTCCACACTGCTAGAGGGAATTTACCATTTTGGGATCATTCCCGACAAAGTAATCTACATCCTCATGCTCTCTCTCTTTCCATTCCAACATCCTTACCATAGAAAACCTGAAATAGAACACAAAAGAGGGATTAACACCTTCATCTTCTCCCTAGAATTTTTTTATTGGAAAATACATCTAAAAACATTTTTTGAATTGCACACGTCGCAGGCTAGGAGAGATGTACAGTGCAGAGATGTCATAGTATAGCCTTAAGGCTGACTGCGACGACCCTGGGTCATTACAGGGCACAATATAGGGCACCTTCGACGACCTCCACATGTGGGTGCCCTTGAAAAATTAACTCAAAAATACATTTCTAACCAATGGAAACCAAAAATTGATCCATGAAAAGTTGAAGGAGATGAAAATTACATGTTCAATGGAGATTGTTCATTAAATGATCAACTATGCCTCCCATAATCCACAATGGAAGTTTGAGGTAAAAAGGGGGTTTTGGAACAAAGTTTGGGTGGAGTAACAATGGAATGGTAAAATGAATTTTTTACCCATATTTATTTACTTTTTTACTTTTCCATTTATATTTTATATTATTTTATACATTCCACCTAAACCCTAAAGTTCTAATTATATTATGAGTGTTTTATTTTTTGCAGGTGAGAAATCTAGGAGTGGAATATTGAGCAAGGATACATCTTTTGGGTTTGATTTTATACATTTGTCATGTGTACATGTCCTTTTAGAATTTTTCAGGAAAAACTCTGAGCTTGGTTTTTGTTCTTTCTCGTTCTCTTAAATCAATGAGAACATAGCCGAGTATACTTTTGTCTCTTTTTCGTACTCGTAATGGTAACACGAAAAACAAAACCTATGGAGTATCCTTTAAGGTCTTTTCACGCTCCGTAAAAATGAAAAGATTGCCGAGCGACCTTGTTCTTTTCATGCTCATAAAAGTATTTGAAGAAAAGATTTGATGGGTGGTAGATTATCACTTTTTCAGTCTCAACAAATTAACTTACGAAAAAGTAACTTGTGGAGTCCTCTTTAAGTGTTTTCCAGACTCCCTAAACATGAAAAACCCTTGAGTTTTCTCTCTTTGGACTCATTAAACAAACATCAAAAGACCCATATGTGACCGAACCACTCCTTCTTAAGGTTCATTAAACATACTTTGAGGGACTCATCTGAAGGATGAGCTTACATCAACAAGAATATGTTATCCTCCTCAAGCTTGTGTAAAAATAAAGAGGTACTCGCCAAAAATAGTGGGGAAAATTTGGGAAAGAAATGTGTCTCTATATCTGTGTTAGTGGCAGTAATAGTCTCTCTTGAACATGATACCCCCCTTCATCATTGTATCTAGGTTGGTAAATCCACTTGTCTCTCGTTTTACCATCCACATGTCTATATGTTGGGTCCTCCTTGAGTCAATGTTTCCAAGACTATTGTCGTTTCGTTCATATGTTCAAGAAAATTCGAGTTGTAATAAGTCTCCTATTGAGTCGACCATCTGCATTTATAAATTTTCTACCATGTCATCCTTCCTTGTTTCAGTTTAGAATCATCTCATGCTCTGATCTATCTCAAATATGTTACTCATTTCATGTCATTGATGGGGGATACATCAAGGCCCTCCTGTGACGAGTTTTTTTCAGTCGACTTCAGCTAATTATCCAAGAACAAGACTTAGAAATCATTCAGTGCCTTAGAGTCTACATGCCTCAATGGCAGGTTTCTTTGCTTTCAACAGTGGGTTCACATCATTGGCCCCTAATTCTAAGATTCCCTCGAGTGTTCAAATTCAACTCTTTTATTCATACTCATTGGATTGTACTAGGTTACCTTGGGAGTCATTGACATTAATGGTGATTTCCCTCACACCTGTTAACGGTTCTCATCATTAAACGATAATCAAGTGGTTTCTACCATGTTCAACTTCAGCACCTATAATCGCATGGTTATATTCGTACTTAGGGACGAAAAGAATGAAGACCCCGGGTCTTACCTTTCTGGTCCAGGATGCGATGGAGTATTCATGATTTGTATTGATGCATAGATCCACTTTGTATGTCTCGTAGCTATGTATGAATCTGAAGTCTTTCGAGCATACATCCATAGTGTATTCTAGGTGGCTATGTCGATTCACAATGACATGGATCCACGGTGTATATTTGGTGCAGACCTATCGGCCCTCGGGACCGATATCCACTCACAGGATCGTTCTATATGCCCTTCGA
>SNQJ01S0022556.1:24470-45297 GCA_010110895.2 Picea sitchensis
CGTCATCACCCCCTCGGTCAGGTGACATTGAAGCAATATTTTTTCAGGTGCTGCTTAAATTCTGGACCTCCTCTTTCTTCTTCTATCTGCTGGTGTTGGGTGTATTATGTTCTTTATGAGTTTCCTCTGGGTTGTCATGGTTATATATCTCTGCAGAGTTGGTGAGGATAAGGAGGTCAGTGAACCATTCCTTAGTGATCTCCTCAAGGTATTATTCTATAAGTTTGTAATATGAATGGAGTTTCTCTTTATGTTCATCTGCTCGCGCTGTAATGTAGGTGAAGTGTCGATCTGCGCTAAACTTCATCAGGGGTCAGAACCTCTGTAAGGTGTTTGGATTCTTGCAAGGCTCAAATTCAATGGCTCTCTTTAGATGGAGGTAATATATATGAAATACAACATTCGACTATCACTGTTTATTCATGTTGCTTGATTACCAAAGGGTAGAGAAATTCACAACAAGTGGTTCAAACCATAAATTCCTTTATAGCCATTTGGAGGGTCGGTCAAACAGTTATATTGTTCCCAACGAATATATTGCTTCACCATGGTGAAGTGCCATGTGACGTTGTTCTGTTATCTCGACGAAGTTCCAATTTTGAAAATTATCCTTCGGCGAAGTTCCCTCTGGAACCTTCTGTAACTTTTTGATCTTAGCTCTCTTCTTACTTAGCTTTCTGGCCTTCTTTCCAGTGAGCTTCATCTCAATATGCCTTTTTCCATTCTAATTCTTATCTTCTTTTGGCATAGTTACTTCACATTGTTGAGATTCTTTCCTAAGATTCGGGGGTGATGCTTCTTCTTTATCTGGAATAGGTACTTCAATATTTTGTGGGTCTTCTAGTGTTCTTGCAACTTTGACATCCGGGTATTTGGTGTTAAATAGCTTTGATATGTTCTTATGTTATTCAATCAAGTGTGTGATCCTTCTAGTCATGAAATCTTTTAACTCTTGCTTCTTCTACTCTAAAACTTCTTCTTCTTCCTTCCTTCTGGCCTGATCATTTCCAATCTAAGGTTTTCCTAGTAACATGGTAAATGGGGCACTATTCTAAATAAATTTAACAATCTCGAAATTCTCCTCTGTCGAAGTTCCATTGGCTTTCATATATATTTGGATGATCTTTCCACATAGGTTTATCAACTTTCCTCTAAATAAACCTATTCCTCCCAATGAAGGAGTCATAGCAGGCTTCCCTAAAAGTTCCCAAGTTCTTTTTCTCATGATATTCACCTGTATTTCCTCATCTAGAACACAATCAATGTTGAAGTCTCCTATTCTTGATTCTATGCATCATTTTTCTTTGAATATCTCTGATAAGCTGACATGTCGGTGGTCATTCAGGGTTTCTTTTATCTGTAGCAATACTTTCTTTGATTCTTTCTGGGGTTTTTACATAATCATAGTTTATGGATCTACCTTAGGGTTTTCTTGTCTCATGTTCATTCTTTCAAGCTTAGCAATCATTCTAGGGAAATCCAATACTTCATGGTCCAAATCTTTGTAACAACTACAACTAGGTCTTCTCCCAGGGAATTCCTTAGTAAGATGTCCCAGTTTTCTACAACTCTAACAGAGGGTTAATCCTCTCTTTCTTTTAAATGATCCCCAGCCTTTCCTGTACTACGCGCTAGGATCATGATAGATAACTTGCAAACATTTCTTTATAGAATATTGCATCCACTTGTTAGTACAAACATTATTTCTATGCATAGGTATAACATATCTTTCACTATTCTTATCAGATCTACGCATACCAAACCTTTTTTCATCTATTGGTGCCCTAGTTTTCAAGCTAGGACATAATCTATCAAACATACCTATATGCATACTATTGAAACAAAAATTTCCACTTATCTTACTTCTACAGAGCACACAACTTTTAGATCTAAAACTTCTCACTATTCTTACCTTTATCAGAGCACAAAGTGTTCAGATCTTACCTCTTTTCTTCAGATCTGACCTCTTTTCTTGGCACAGAGCTTCACAGGTCAAGTAAAATGCTGCACACTAGGGAAACAGATCTATGCACAGAGCTTTCACAGTTTTCAGGTCGAATATTTGCACAAAGCTTCTTCTTCCTCAATTCCGAGCAATCACAGTTTCAGGTCAGATCTTTTCACAATGCTTCTTCTTGCTCAGTTTCCAGAAATCACAGTTTCAGGTCCTGGCAACAAAACCATTTGTTGTCACAGGGGAAGACCCAAGGTTCAATGCTACAACAATGCACCAACATAAACCTAACTACCGGCCCTTTCGGAAACACCTACGAAGTAGATGAAGTCTCACCCAAGGTAGAGGCAGGGATGGTTGCAGGACTCAGGTGTCTGCAACCTTAGCTGGGACACATATCTGTGATTGTAATACTTAACAGAGCACTTAGCATCAATAGTTCATCAATATTTAACCACTATCTACTCTGTAGAATAACAAAGCATTGCATCAGTCATCCAGATCTGATGTATCTAAGAACTTATCATAGAGAGGTAGATTAGATATAGTAGACTCAAGCACTCATCACATTCACATAGGTCAGATCTAACATCCATATACATCATTAGCACAAAGCATAAACAAATCTATCTATCTATATCAAATCACTTAGCAAGTAAAGACATAAACACATCAAGACATCGTACAAAGCAGAGAAACACAACATATACGCGGTTCACCCCCACCCTGTGGCTACGTCCACCAAATCTTCTTCTTTATTATCTTAATTCAAGATTCTTACAAGAACATAGCATCAAAATCCTACTCCGTAGAAGAAAAGAGATATGCGCGCACTCTGCCAGATCCTCCTTCTTTGAGATAGGGTACAACACCAAGCCTTCTTACAATTACTTTCACGTAGCTATGCAAGTGTCACACAGTATACACAGAGCACTTACAATCCTTCGATCACATAGATCTAGCACTTAGCCATTCGTACTCACTAAATTGATTTAACATCTATTTATACATACAAAATAGGCCTAAACATGGGTAAACCCATGGGTCGACATTCCCATACCCGTTACAGGATCCCAAATCCCAAAAAGGACCCAAAAAGGGGTCGATATCCCATGATCTCTTCTTCATCTTGTGCATCGCCTTCGACATCCTGTTGAAATCCAAAAATAGGTCAAACTTGACCAAGGATCTCCCAAAACTTGGTGAAGGGCCAACACCATGCCATGCCATGCCATGTCATGCCATGCCTTGCCTTTCCATGGAATTTCCTTTGATTTCCATGTCATGCCCTACCATGTCATTCCATGCATTGCCTTGTCATGCCTTTCCTTTCCATGCCATGCCATGCCATGACATTCCATACCATGGCATGCCTTGACTTTTTTTGGCACAGGGGCAGATCTAGGGTTCAGCTCCAAGAGCGCACCAACAAGCCCTAACTACTGGCCCTTTAAGCTACCCCTTTGAAGCAGATACAGTCTCACCTGAAGCATCTATGGGGGGGTTGTAGGAAAAAAATGTCTACAACCAAGGGAAATGTCAAGTGGATATCATACTAGAACAGTACAACATGCATATATTACTTATCAACTTAGATCTACTTTTCACAACTATAGACCTGATCTAACACAGAAATGCAATAATAGTATATCAATGATAAATAACAGATAAAAAACCATACTCGACGCAAGATATACGTGGTTCACCCTCTCTCTAGGGATACGTCCACATGACTATGCTTTATAATATATTAAGATGAAGAATACAGTTCTGGTCTGCGCTCTTAGCCAGCATATCTTCTCTCTTCTTCTCTCGATCTCTTCCCTTCCTACGCACCCAACTACAGGACTTGATCTTCACATCTAGCTAAATATCTTACAATACCAGAAGGCTCTCACTCTTAACACTTCTCTCTCTCACAATACTTCTTACTCAATAACAATAACAATCACAATCCCAATCCCAATAAAAATCTTACCAACCCAACCCAGATCCTCTTGACCTTTATTTATACTTTACAATAGCTCACTGACATCCTTAGGCTGAAGCCTAAGTGTCAAAACCCTAGGTCAACTTGACCCGCGTTTTCAGGGCTTCGCCACCCTGTCTTTCCTTCCTTCTTGCGTGGTGCTCCAAAGCCTCTAACGGTGTATTTTTCCTCTTGCTAATTTTTCCATGGTCCTTCTTCCTTGCTGACCTATCATCCTTAATATCCTCATCCAATGGCTTGCTTTCTCGGACTTCGCTCCATATTTTCTTCTCTTTTGCTCACTTCGACCTAGTAACAGTCACTGTGTCTTCTACAAAGTTCTCATTTTTCCTTTTCTTCCTCGATCTTTTCTTGCTTCCATAACCAAGGGCCAACAGGCCCCCAACACTCACGTGTGACTCGTCCTGGGGCACTTTAGATATGATTCTTATGATTTACTTCAACTTCAGACTACACAGTGCAGCCTTTGCTTTTTGCTCTATGCCTCCTCTCCTTCCCTGTACAGACTGTTTTTTTTGTGTCTGGTACCCAGTTTCAACTACACCTTGTACCTAGACCCTTTTCTTCATGCTTTTACTTAGAGCTACGAGGAAACTATTTGTCATAGTACAACTTCAACCGACTCCCATTCACTAATCCTTCCTTCCATTCTCCGTTGAAAGTTTTCAATTGTGTAGCTCCTCCTTCTGTAATATAGGTGATCTCATATGGCCCAAGCGAATGCATTCTAAACTTCCCAAGATGCTTCATGAAATTATTATTATATACTAGTACTAGATCACCTTGCTTGAATGTCTTCCTCTTAATGTGCTTGTCATGACAAGCCTTCTCTCTTTATTTCTGTACCTGCTGGTGGAATCCTGCAATAAATTTGTCTTCTTCGAGTTTGACCAACCGCGCAAGCCTCTCTTGAACAATGCCAATGTCATCCATATCTGTAAAGGCAAATATTATTAAGCTTGGCACCAACTATTCCATTGGGACAATGACTTCGAGACCATACACCAACATGAAGGGGGTCTGCATTGTTAATTTCTTGCAAGTGGTTATATAAGACAAAAGCACTACTGGTACTCTTAAATCCCAGTCATCCTTGTTCACACTACAAATTTTTGTCAATGTTGTCTCCAAGATCTTGTTGAATGCTTACACTGTCCCATTTTCTTGCGGATGATAAGGTGTGCTCTTTTAATGGTGGATTGCAAATTCCTCAGTCAGGGCTTCAACTATTTTATTTATGAAATGGGTTCCTTGATCACTCATAAGGATCTTTGAGCATCCAAACCTGGTTATGATGTCCTTGAATATGAAGCGCACAGGTGTAGTTTCACTACAGTACTTAACTTCTCTAGATTCGGCCCATCTGGTCAAGTATTTTGTCACACTGATGATGTACCTTTCTCTTGTGTGCTTTCCTAGTGGTTTTATGGGTCCCACAAAATCAATGGCCCATTTCTCAAATTCTTGTAGGGTTATTTGTGGTGCTAATCGAATTTCATCTCTTTTGGACGGTTTTCCAACTCTTTGGCATACATTGCAAGCCTTGCAATAGTATTTACAATCTCTGTGTAAGGTAGGCCACCAAAGGCCAGCTCTTAGAACCTTCTGTGCAGTTGATTTCCCTACGTAATGTCCTCATGTGATGCCCTCATGAGATTCTGCAAGGATAAATGGTTGGTGTGCCTCCATAACACATCTTCTTTGTATCTCATTAGGTCTCATCTTGTATAGTTTCCCATCTATAAGTGAAAATTCGGCATTGTGCACTACTAGATGTTTCTTCTGAGGGATTGTATACTCACTAGGTGTCATTCCTGTTGACAAAAACTGGACTATTTCTGCAAAGTGGTCATCAATATTTCTAATTGTTAGCAGTTGTGCATCCGACAGTGCATCCTCCAAACTGGTCGTCTCTTCTCCATGTTCCAACCTTGACAAGTGGTCAGGACCCTTGTTCATTCTTCTTGGCTTGACTATGATCTCAAAATCATATTCCTGAAAGAGAAGAAGCCATCTGCAAATTCTTCCCCCCAACATTGGTTTCTTGACTAGGTATTTTAATACAGAGTGATTGATAAACATTTTAAAGTGACCTCCCAACAAGTAGTGGTGAAATTTATGCAACGCATACACCATGGCTAACCCTTCTCTCTCAATGGTGGTGTAGTTGAACTCTACTGTTGATAGCTTCCTGCTAGAAAAAGATAATGGGTGGTTGATGTCTCCTATTCTCGGTTGTGATAACACAGCTCCCAATGAAATATAAGACGAATTGACATGTACATGAAACTCCTTGGTCCAATATGGGAAAACCAGAATGGGCGTAGTGACCATCTTTTGTTTCAGTGTGTCGAAGCTCTGTTGGCATTCTTCTGTCCAGCTAAACTGAAAGTATTTCTTCAGAAGCTTCTCCATAGGTGTTGTAATTTGAGCATATCCCTTAAAGAACTTCATATGATACCCAGTATGTCCCAGCGCAGTTCACAACTATTTGACTGAAGTAGGAGGTGGCGGATCAACTATAATGGCAATTTTAGAGGGATCTACCAGCAATCCTTGCTTGCATACAATATGACCTAACAACACTCTTAATGGTGAGAAGAAGATGCATTTCTTCAGATTCAATGCAATTTGACACTTCCTGCATTTATCCAACATTAGCGTTAGACATTCAATATGATTTTCAATAAACTAAAAACAGTCTAATCGTCAAAATAGTCTTCTAGAAATTTATGCAGAAACTCCTTGAATGCTTCGACCACCACCCTAGAAAATATAGCTAGGGCATTTTTCAATCCAAATGGCATCACTGTATATTGGTAGCACCCCCATTCTGTTGCAAAGGTGGTCTTGTGGCTATCTTCTTTGGGAATCCAAATTTGGTGGTATCCTAAAAATCCATCTGTAAAAGAATATACTTCTTGGCCTCCCGCATTATCTAACACTTTGTTAGTGAATGGCATAGGGAAGGGGTCATGCAAACAAGCATCATTCAGCTTCCTGAGATCTACATAGATTCTGATCTCTCCTGTATTTTTGTCCTGTATCACCATAGGGATGAACCACTCTGATTATTCAATAGGTTCTATAATCCCTGCTTCCAACATTCTATTGAGCTCAATCTTCACTTTCTCCTTATATTTAGGGTTTAATCTGTAGGGTCTATGTTTGACTAGTTTTGCATCTTGTTTCAAAGGGATCCTCATCTCTCCCATAGGCCCTTTGATGCCCTTCATATCAGTGAAATTGGTTGGAAGCAAGTCTTGATACTCATGCAGTAGTTATGTGATCTTGTCAATGGTAGAAACATCCCAATAATCTCCAACATTTGCAAGATTTAGTGTCTCCTTGGTTCCAATATTGACTTTTTTAATATTGATGGGATGTCCAATGAATGGTATATCAACTCTAGGTCCTTCCACATCTCTCTGGCCTTCTGTTTCTACAATGTTCACCTTCCTCAGATCATCATCTTCATCAACATTGATGTTGTAACAACCTTGTAGTTTATGGAGAGGCGTAGTCCATTCATCCTCTTCTTGTTCCAAAGGAAGGCTAGATTCCTCCTCGAATAATTTCTATCTCACAATCTATAATGTTTGATCTACTGAAGGATATTGAATTTCAAATAAGAAGGTGGTTATAAAATTCTGAGTCATACCTTTCCAATCTGTAGTGATGAGGCGTAGCTTTGCTTGAATGTACTAGTTGATAGGTGTTGTGTCTAGTGTGTTAATGAATTTATGTACCAATTTTTCTTGAGGAACGTTGCTCCAGGCTTCCACACAGCCTCGCACATGGTCCTTTGGGCAGCTTCAACCTGTGTACCGAACTTCACAGCCTTCTACTTATGTTGAGAACCACGCTTTCATCAAGGTACGACATTGTATCTAGTCTGCAATATTGCTTTTGTGTGTCCCCTACCATCTTTTTGGGGTTTCTTTCAAGGCCTCATCCATTGCCAACATTCTTTGTTGCATTGGTACACTTTCTTAAAAGTTTGACAAGAAGGTTTCTAAAGGATTCAAACCATCAAAGCTGGGTAAGTTACTTATTGTTGTGCCGATCCAACGAACTTATTTGGTTAGTCTAGCACATATTATTGTAGGTACCTCATACATTTTATTCTTCCATTTCTCCAGTGCTTCTTATGAGTCTGATGAATATGCATTGTCACTTCGCTAGCTTAAGTTTCCATCAGCCATAGGATTAATGTAATCATGTTGTCTGGTTGTTAGTTTGTATATGCTTTCCAGTTCATATGCGTGGTCTTCCTCTCTGATGGGTTATGTGTATCGATGAAATTCATATGGATATAAAGGCACAATGACCCTAAGGCCATCTCTTTCAAATTTCATTCGTATTTTCTTTAGATCAACCATAGTTGAATTATTGAAAGCCCAATCAATTCTTAATAGCGAAGGGTAAGGGCAGTTGTCATCAACTATCTCAATTACCTCAAAATCTGCAAATGTTCTTACTTTGTCAATGTCCACAGGAACATGTTCAAGTTTTCCAAAGGGGCTTACAGCTTGTTGATTATCCATCTTGAGACAGATAGGGGAATAGATCAGCTTAGTTTTTCCCATTAGTGCCCAAGTTTTATTCATCATGACATTGACCTCCAACCCTAAGTCAAGGACCACATATTCTATATCATACTCTCTTATTTGAGCATTTAAGTGTAACTCCTTATTTATCCTTCTCTTCTTAGAGATTTGGTGTACTGCCCTATTCAGTAAGGAGCCTATCTTTCCTAGCTCATACTATCTAATTAAATTATGTAACTCTTGTACAACTTTCATTCTGAATCAACTTACTGCAAGTATATAAAAATTCCATGAGCTTGCTTACCTCTTTTCCTTCTCTTGGTGAAGAATACTGATCAAATGCCTGAGGCATTCCATATTCTCTTACTTCTGGTCATGTATTTGATAAAGAACCTTGATCTTCTTTGAACTCTTTTATTGTCTCCTCGAATATTTGTCTTTCTTTCTTTGCATCAAAAGTTTGGGTCTTCTCTGCAACTTTCCTGATTCCTGAGTCCTTTGCAGTCTTCCCTTGGGTCAGTCTGTCTTCTCTTGTAGCAATGCCTCCTCTGGTTATAAAAGAGACTCTAGGGTCTTCTCCACGAGGTTCGACATATATCAATTGCACTTGCGGGTTCTCCTGAGGTCCTCGTCTTTACTAAAGCTTAGCCAATAGAACAGGACAATCTTCTATAACATGTCCAAATGAGCTACAGTAGCTGCAAGTAGTGAAAGGGTTATGACAGTCCCTTGCGAGGTGTCGTGGTTGTGCATAGTTGTAGAAAATTATTTGTCCTTGGCCTCAACCCATACCTCCTCCTCGTCCTCATCCTCTGAATCTACCGTGAGGGTTGAATTTTCCTCTCCCAGGGGAGTTATACTGCGTAGTGTTTCCTTCTTGTTGTACTTTACCTTGAATTTTTTATATGTCTCTTTAAATTTCATGCATGAGGTCATAAGCCCTACAATCCCTATCATCGTGGCCCACAGACTTACAAAATGTGAAATACAAATTTGTGGGTGTCTGAACATATTTTTGCATGTAATAGCACTCACTAGGGCGATGTCTATTTCGACATAATTCGCACCAAGGTAAGGTGACTTGATTCAAAGGGCTCGGAGCTCTCGAGGCCAAGTATTCGTGAAATAGGGGGAATTTATCCTTGTCATGGCCTTTTGACTTTCATCTGACACACCAAATGTATTCTCTTTTATCTTTTCCCTTGTCTTTCTTCATATCTTTGACCTGCAGAGACAAACTAGTTAGCTCACTCAAGATCTGACTCATACCTAAGTTGGATTCTCCCATAGGGGTTGATTATAACTTCATGATGATCTCCAGTGCCTCAGCCTGTGAAGCAATATTCTGTTGCATCAGAGGAAATATGATGTGTGGTAAGAGGGAAACAATGAACCACTCTTTGTTCTGCTCATCTGGGATCTGAAAAGTCAGTCGGCCTATTAAGGTCTTGAATCTCTGGTCGAATTCACAGACAGGTTCGGCTATCTTTTGCTTGATCTCTTTCATCTATTTAATAAATTGTGACTCTGACTTGGGTTTCTTGAACTCTACAATCAACACATTCTTGATCTCATTTAGTGGCTTAGGCTGTGCAAGTCCTTGGACAAGCTTCATGTACCAGCTTAGTGCACGATCTCGAAGGGTAGTACTAAACTGGGTTCTTTTAATAGATTTGTCAGTGACATTTTTAATATTCCATATGGCTTCACATAGAAGCCAGTGTTGATCAAGATCTTCAGATCCATCTCCCCTAAAGATAGGGAGTCTCATCTCATCTGCCATAGATCTTCCTAGGTTTCTTGTTTAAGTATGTGGTGGACTACTAGTAATAGTACTCTGAACGGTCTGGTAACTCTGATTACTCTTATTTCTTAATGCCTCTGAAACAATAGGAGGATTAATAGTACTTACTTCAACAGTATGTGCAGTTCCTAAGGTTTATGGATTTTCCCGGCGAAGTTCTTCAGCTTCCTCTTCCTCTGCCCTAGCGGGTTCTGAATGCTCTTCATCCATTATATCTTCCTCTTCTCCACTGTAGAAACCCTTTTCTCTGTATTTCTTCTTGAACAGGTTCGCAATATGAACTTCTCTGAACACTCTCCCACTATGTGTATGTCCAGCTTCTGTGTCACTGTTGTTGTCTGAATTCCTGAACATTATCCTTTTTAAGTCTGATCGATCTACTGTATCTTCAAAATGTTCTTCTCATGCAATAACATCTTGATTTTCAACTCTAGAAAATGTAAAAAATTTCCTCTAGGTTCCTTGAAGAAATATCTCTCAGCTTGGCTATGTGACTCTACTCTATCAACATCAAACTCGGTGATGTACCCTCCATTGGTTCTATCAAACCAGTGATCTACTGCTCTTGACACAACGTTTTCAACTCTCTTGACCTTCTTGATTAGCACCGACATCCAAACTATAGGTGGTCTAGATCTGACCTCAAACTGGGTATCTTCCAACCTGGCTAACCACTCATATAGCTCTTGATGGATTCCTCCAAAGAATATCTTATGTATATCAGTAAAAATATGTCTCTCCAACCAATCCTTTGTACTAATATTAGGGTTCTTGTTCTGGGCTTCAACAAAGTCCTTTTCCTGATCCTCTATCCACTTTTGAATCTATGTCTTTGATGGAAACCACCTTGACATTCCCTCAAGAATATTTTGGTCCTGACAACAGAACTATTTGTTGGCACAGGGGCAGACCCAGGGTTGAGCTCCAAGAGTGCACCAACAAGCCCTAACTACTAGTCCTTTCTGCTACACCTGCGAAGCAGATGCAGTCTCACTCGAAGAAGCTATGGGGGGGTTGCAGGACAGAGATGTCTACAACCAAGGGAAATGTCAAGTGGATCTCATACTAGAACAATACAACATGCATATATTACTTATCAACTTAGATCTACTTTGCACAACTATAGATCTGATCTAACACAACAATGCAATAACAATATATCAATGACAGAGCAATAATCATACTCGAACAGAGCAATGAAATAACAATATATCAAAGAATAGAGAAACAATCATACTTGACGCAAGATACACGTGTTTCATCCTCTCTCTAGGGCTACGTGCACATAACTGTGCTTTATAATATATTAAGATGAAGCATACAGTTCTGATCTGCACTCTTAGCTAGCAAATCTTCTCTCGTCTTCTCTCAGTCTCTTCCCTTCTTGCACACCCAACTGTAGGACTTGATCTTCATAGCTAGTTGAAGATCTTACAATACCAGAAGGCTCTCACTCTTAGCACTTCTCTCTCTCACAGTAATTCTTACTCAATAATAATAACAATCACAATCCAAACAAACATCTTACCAACCCAACCTAGGTCCTATTGACCTTTATTTATACTTTAAAATAGCTCACCAACATCCTTAGGATGAATCCTAAGTGTCAAAACCCTAGATACCAAAACCCTAGGTGTATAAAACCCTAGGTCAACTTGACCCACATTTTTAGGGCTTCGCCATCCTATCTTTCCTTCCTTCTCATGCAATGCTTCAAAGCATATAACAATGGATTTTTCCGCTTGCTGAGTTTTCCACGATCCTTCTTCCTTGTTGAACTGACATCCTCGATCTCCTCATCCAACGACTTTCCTTATCGTACTTCGCTCTGTCTTTTCTTCTCTTTTGCTCACTTCGAACTAGTAATAGTCATTGTGTCTTCTGGGAAGTTCTCATTTTGCCTTTTCTTCCTTGATCTTTGCTTGCTTCCATAACCAAGGGCCAACAACTTTCCATGGAATTCCTTGTCATGCCTTGCCTTGCCATGCCATTCCATGCCTTGGCTAACCACAATTCATCAAAATGGTACTTTCATTATGATATTCATAAAACTAATTGTTTGTAAAAATATAATTATTCTCATCGTTAGAGAGAATTTGTTATCAAGTTAAGTTAATAAAAAAATAATTGCATTCATGTATCATACCTTTTTTTTTTCCCAAAAAAAATAATGTTTGTACTAAATGAATTAGTTTAATACGTAAAAATTACAATCAAAGAATTCATTAACCATTTAATTCTACAACTTGTTATCTGATCTATCTTAGATAAAAATAATTGCATGAGAATTTCAATGTCATAACATAAGCTCTCTTTATTCACATATCTAAGGTATATTCATAGTTGTGAAACATGGATTATTACAATTAATAGGTTTTTCATAGAAAGGGATGTCACTAAATAGGTTTATGTCACATCCTTATGGTGTAGTCTCATTATACTATTCATCCATAATTTCTTTTGGATTGCATGGAAAACAACATAACTTCAAGTCCTCATTTAAAATCAAACAAATAAAAACTAACATTTCAATTCAATAACTTCTATAACAAGATATAGCATGTAGACCTAGACATTGCCTTTCATTTCCATGTATAGCTTTTCTTAGACTTGTCATGTATTTCCTTAGTTTTCCTTTCTTTTCCTTTCCTTTCATTTCCATACCTAGACCTAGACCTATACCAAGACATTTCCTTGTCATTTCTTTCCTTGTCATGCCTTGTCTTTCCATGGTCTAGGTCATGGTCTATGTCATGGTATAGGTCATGGTAATGGTGTACCTATAGGTATTGGTCTAGGTCTGGGTCTATGTCATGGTCATGGTTTACATATAGGTCTATTTCCAACATGTCCTTGAATGGCTTGAGGAGGTGAGTTGTAACTCACAATAAAAATAAAACCAGGACTCAGATCGATGAACCATTGGTTGCATTGAATTTGGGGCACCGACTTTCACCTAGTGGGGCCCCTCCGCTATCATTTTGTTTCCTGGAAAATCATTTGTGGAAGGATCTCTAGCACTATCATTTTTCGGATCCAATCATAGTGCAATTTTTGAACAAGAGGTAGATTTTCAAGAACAATATGTTGGGAAATTGTGGGTAGCATGGTCACATGCGCCTTGGCCAAATATATGTGTAGGAGCTTATGAAACTTCTTTATGTTGTTCAGTTTGTATTTTATTCCCCTGGACCAAATTGCCAACATGTCCCTAAATGGATTGAGGAGCCGAGTTGAAAATCATGATAAAATTCAAACTGGAACTCAGATGGATGAACTATCAGTTGCATTGGACCTGGCACGCCAAGTTTTAGCTAGTGGGGTCCCTTTGTTTTCATTCTATTTCCCGAAAAAGTGTTTGATGAAGGATATACGAAAAAAGGGTTTTGTTGAATGAGGCATAGTGAAATTTCTAAACAAAACTTTGATTTTCAAGAACATTGTGTCGGGAAATTTTTGGTAGCGTGGTTACGTGGTCCTTGCCCAAAAAGATGTAGGAAAGCTTATGCAGCTCCATTATGATGCTCGATTTGGATTTTATGACCCCAGACCAAATTTCCAACCTGTCTGTGAATAAATTGAGGAGGTGAGTTGCAACTGGCGATACAACTCAAACCAAGACTCAGATGGATGAAATTTTGGTTGCATTGGATTCGAGGCATCAAGTTTCAACTAGTGGGGCCCCTACATTATCATTTTATTTCCTGGAAAACCATTTGTTGAAATATCTCTGACACTAGGGTTTTTTTCGATGATTCATAGTGTAATTTCGGAAAAAAAATGTTGATTTTCAGGAACACTATGTCAAGAAATTGTGGGTAGTGTGGTCACATGGGCCTTGGAAAAAAAAATGTGTGAGAGCTTACATAACTTTGTTATGCTGCTCAGTTTGAATTTTATTTTCCCAAACCAAACTACCAACATGTCCCTTAATGGCTTGAGGAGGCAAGTTGCAACTTGTGATAAAAATCAAACCAAGACTCAGACGGATGAATTTTTGGTTGCATTGGATCTAGGGCAGTAGGTTTCATCTAGTGGGGCCCATCAGTTGTCATTGTTTTTGACTGGAAAGGTGTTTGATGGAGGATTTTTGGAACAAGGGTTTTTCTCAGTTCTTATTACATATATTTGACAATTTAACACCTTGTAATACTATACATAGCAAGGCATGGCATGGCATGGCATAGAAAGGTAAGGAAAGGTGTGGCCTGGCATGGAAAGGCATGGCATGGCATGGAAAGGTGAGAGATATTTGATTTATGATTTTGAAATAATTGGTAAGAGAACAATTGGTAAGAGTTATTTGATTTATGATTTTGAAATAATTGAATATTTATACCATATTGATCAAATCTTTGTCTATTTGAATATAGAAAGACCAACTTAGCATAAAACCTTAGTTTTCATTTCTCTTTTATTTATCAATAGGGGAATATCATAAAGCCCCAAATTTCATAACTTGTAGTTTTAACAACAAAAGGAACTATCAAATCGAAGTGTTCACTGGGATATACGAAACAATACTACAAGACGACAAATATCGACATGATCAACAAGAGTACATTGAGGACAATAAGGGTTGAGAGGGTAGGGACATCTCTAAAACACTTATACAACAATGTGTGGAAGTAAAAACTTTGCAAGGCATGGTATGGTATGGAATGACAAGGAAAGGCAAGGAAACACAAGGAATGGCATGGAAAGGAAAGGCATGGCATGGCAAGGAAAGGCATGGCATGGAAAGGCAAGGCATGTCCTGGAAAGGAATGGAATGGAAAGGCATGGCCTGTCAAGGCATTGCATGGAAAGTGAAGGAAATGCAAGGCATGGAATTGCATGGCATGAAAAGTAAAGGCATGGAAAGAAATAGAATGGAAAGGAAATACATGGCTTGAAAAAGAAAGGAAAGACAAGGCAAGGCATGGAAAGGAAAGGAAATGCATGCCATGGCATGACATGGCATGGCCGAAAAAGACAAGGCCTTGCATGTCAAGGAAAGGCATGGCTTGGAAAGAAAAGGCAATGAAAGGAAAGGAATTCCATGGCATCACATGACATGAAAAGGAAAGGCATGGCATGGAAAGGAAAGGCAATGCAAGGCATGAAATGGCATGGCATGGAAAGGAAAGGAATGGCTTGGAAATGCAAGTAGAGGAAAGGCATGGAAAGGAAAGGAATGCAATGGAATGGCAAGGAAAGGAATGGATTGGAAAGGAAAGGCAAGGGAATGCATGGTAAGGTAAGGAATGGAATGGCATGGCATAGAAAGGAAAGAAAATGAAAGGCATGACATGGCATGGAAACACATGGAATGACATGGCATGACATGGCATGGAAAGGAAAGGAAATGCAAGGCATGGCATGGCATGGCATGTCAAGTCAAGGCATGGAATGACAAGTGAAGGAAGTGCAAGGCATGACATGTCATGACATGGAAAGGTAAGGCGTGGCATGGCATGGCATGGCATGGCATGGAAAGTGAATGAAAGGAAATTCATGGCATGGAAAGGAAAGACATGGCATGACATGGCATGAAATGGCAGAGAATGGAAATGCAAGGCATGGCATGCAAAGGAAAGGCAATGCAAGGCATGACATTGCATGGAATGGCAAGCCAAGGCAAGGAAAGGAAAGGCATGAAATGGCATGGCGTGAAAAGGAGAGGAATTGCAAGGAAAGGCATGGAAAGGAAAGGCATGTCATTGCATGGTGGTGTAGACCCCCTTCCCTCCTAAGGGCTACGCGAACTCCTAGTTAGGATCTTTGATTATGGAGTTGGTGACTCTCTGAAACCTCACTGGTCTCATCCTGTGTCAACTACATGTCCTCACAACTCCTGGTGCAGCCTCTAGGACACCTGCAATCTTCACTTGCACACTCTGTGAAAATCTCAGAGTTGGCATTAGCGCCCCCTCTCTTGGCCCCTTCTAATATGTGACCTTGATGATGACCACACGATTATGGGGGTGGTCACTAGTGGTTTGAATTCAAACTAATTTTGGGCCCGCGATTCCCCCAGAGCCTCCACATGTCTCCTTGGTGAAACCAAGGTATGGATTGTGGCCCACCCTCGACTTTTTAAAGTCCACACAACTCCTAGCCCTGAAATGTGAGATGACCATCGATATCGTGATCTTGATGGTGCCCTTTGGACTGATGGTTCAGATATGCCCTTCTCAATCCATAGACCAAATATGTGATACCTCTTGATGCAGGTCGTATGAGACCCACGAGTCCTCTTCTGAGCATTGTTCAACTACTGCGCTAGTCGAGTGCTAGCTCTCCCTTGGCTAAGCCCCTTCCCTCTTGTAACCATGGTTATGACCACTCGCCTAACTCAAAAGGCGTTTCATAATTTTGTGTATCATGACTTTTTGTGCGAGTCTCCCTGAATCTCCCGACTTCTGAAATCCCAACAGGGGCCGGGTGCATACTAGCCCCTCTCTCTCCATGACCACTAGCGATGACCACACGCTTGAGTGAAAAGCACGTTGCAATTTTGCATTTCACGACTCTGGGAGTGTTGCTACCTTCGTTCCCCCAATAGATAAAATCGTGATGAACCTATATCGACGGTCCATATCTTTCTTTGATTGACGGTTGTGATCAAGTTGGTGTTTCTCATTTCGCGACTTTGGAAGTCTTCGTAACTCCGTTTTCTCAATACCCGAATATGTGATCGCACTGGATTGACGATTCAGATCCTTCTTTTGATCAATGGCTTTGATCATATCGGGATTTCACATTTCTCAACTTTGGAGTCTCATTGCCTCCATTCTTCCGATACTCAAAATTGTGATGGCATTAGATCGATGGTCCAAATATCTCCTTTAATCAGCGGCTCAGATCAAGTCGCAATTTCGCATTTTGTGAGTTCTCATGACTCAAACTTTGACTCCTTTGAGTCACAAGTCAACAGAAAGTTGATCTCTCACCATGTGTCCTCCTTAAATATGGACGGTCCCGATGATTTCAGAATTTCATGACCTTGTTCCTCCTGTGTGCCTTCAAATCTTTAATGCTAGTGCACTTTACCTTGATTGGACGGCTATGATTCTCTTGCGCTCGGACCAAATGGTTGAGATCCTTCCTCCTCTGTACTTTCTCCTCATTGTCTAGATGTTGATCGGATGGTCCAGATCTTTCCCCCTGAACTTACACTTTCTTCAAACTTAGAAGATTTTCGAAGGATTCAAAGGCTTCGACCTTTGTCCTCCCCGCGAGTCTGTTTCTTGGATCTCATTAACAATTATAAAAATTGTTATTCCTCCTGAGATTGGTCTCGTGCAGACCTCGATTTCCCATGCACTCCTTGTGTTTCATGGATTTTTATAACTTATATTCTAAGGATTTCTCGAAGAGAAATTCCTCTCGCCCCCATGGAATTCTCCTTTTCTGGTTCTTCAAATTCTTACAAAGTCTCTTTGACACATAGTCGAATCTCGTATCTGTGGACTCCTTGCACCAGATATTTACGTAAGGTTGTGGGTTCTGGTGGATGACTGTGCATACCTTGCACCAGTCTCTTTTCACTCCTTGCAAAGGGAAAGTTTCATGTTATCTCTTCTGAGCTTCAGAACCGAAACAGATTCCGTCAACACACTCCTTGAGTTTTGTGTGCACACCTTGCACTACTTCAACAAAATATAAACATTTGAAACTTATCCTAACATTCACAATTCCATCTACTCATAATGAGATTCATTCATTCACTCATGAAAACACAATAATAGAGAATTGAAAACAATGTTCACACACCATGCATTAGATCAATTTTCCTTTGTGATATTCAAAAGTGAAAAATGGCTACAACTGAAATAAAAAACAACAACTGAAAACGGAAAGCTCCTACTAACTTACAACTAACATCTACCCTGTAGCCAACCTCATTTGGGTGTACAAAACCTCTATTTATCTCAGAGGTATCTTAGGTTTTTCCCTGGCTACTTGTCTACTCTAAAACTTAACCTAGTGACTATATAGACCAGTCACATTCCAGAGAAGGAGTGGAAATTCCCACTTCCCCGCAATCGTTCAAGCATGTGTCAAATATTTTTTTCCAGCGTTGAAGTTCAAGCGTGCCTCAAAATATTAATTCTTGTTTTGAGTTCAGGCATGTCTCCAAAATATCTGTTGTGACTGCCAGCTTTGAGATTCCAAAAATATTCCCATGCACTGAGTGGTTCTGCTCCGCATGCTTTCCAACGATGCTCTTGCATCATACTCCCCTTGAAAAAAATTCATGGACTCTTGTTCATGATCTCCTACACTAAATTTCCATGATTTTGGATAGTAGCTTCATTTTCCCAGCTGGAATCCTCTATAAGGGTGTCCCTTCCACTTGACCAGATATTCAAAATAGGTCTTCCTTCTGGCTTCTTGCCAATCCTATGATCAACAATATTCTCCATCTGTGGTTTTTCTGCTATAGGCATTTGTTTCTCCCACTAAATCTTCTCTTGATCTTTTGATCCCTCCGTGTCATCTTTCCTGTAAGGATACAGGTTTGAAAGATTTAATATGGTCGATATGTCCACATCATCTGGAAGTTCAATCTCATAGGCGTTTGCATCAAACTTCCTCAAGATCTTACATTGTCCTATCTTCTTCATATTTAACTTGTTATATGTTCCCCTAGGGAACCTTTCTTTTCTGAGATGTGTCAGAACCTAATCTCCTACTTCAAGTTGAAGTTCTCTGCGATGTTGATCAGCTCTGCGCTTGTACTCTTGGATAGAAATCTGCAATTGTCCTCTGATCTGCCTATGGAGCCTTTGCATTTCTACAACAACATATTCTGCTCTAGTGATCCTGATCTCACTCTGTTCCAAGTCTCTCAACTTAGATACTCCCCTGGGTTGCATTCCATACAATATTTGGAATGGGATATTTCTAGTGCTCCTGTTTGGTGAGTCATTGTATGCAAATTCTGCTTGCAGCAGAATCTGATCCCACTGATTATGGTGCTCAGTGACCAGACTCCTCAATAAGTTTCCCAAATTTCTATTCACCACCTCAGTATGTCCATCTATCTGAGGATGATAAGATGAGATGAAGGGAAAATCTGTCCCTAACTTCTTCCACGGTGTTCTCCAAAAGTGACCAATAAATTTTGTGTCTATGTCTGAGACAATGCTTCTAGGTAGGTTGTGAAGTCTTACAACTTCCTTGAAAAATAGATTTGCAACATGTGTTGCATCACTAGTCTTTTGGCATGGGATAAAATGTGCCATCCTTGAAAATCTATCCACCACCACAAATATGGAATCAAATCCTCTTTGGGTTCTTGGCAGTCCCAACATAAAATCCATGCTTACTGCATCCCAAGGCCTCTCTAGTATTGGTAATGGTTGATACAATCCAATGTTCTATCCCTTCCCTTTTGCACGTTGGCATATTCTACATCTGTTCACAAACTTTATCACTTCCGTTCTCATACCTCGCCAATAGTATGAACTTCTCAACTATGTAAACATTTTATCATGGCCAAAATGTCCATCCAATCCTCCACTATGCTTTTATTTCAAAAGGTTATCCCTCATTGAGCATTTTGGTATGCACAACTGATTTCCCTTGAACAACAATCCCTCTTGAATCATGTACTCTGTCCAATAGCTTATGTCTCTCAGTACAGGGTTGGAACATGCTTTGTATGCTTCCTTTAAATTTGTATCATCACAATGCATGTCCTTAAGGTGTTCAAACCCCAAGGTCTTCACCTGAAATTCCTCTCGAATCAAACATCTCCTACTTAATGCATCAATAACCTTGTTAGCATTCCTAGCAATATGTTTTATGAAAAAAGTAAAATTACGCATAAACACAACCCATTTTGCATGCCTCTGATTCAATTTTTTCAGCCTGGTTATGAATTGTAAAGCTTGGTTATCACTATACAAGACAAATTCCTATGGGACAAGATATTGTCTTCATTTCTTCAAGGCTTGAATTATGGCATAAATCTCCTTGTCATATGTGGAGTATTTTCTCTTGGTCTCATTCAACTTCTCAATGAAATAGGCGATAGGTCTATTATCCTGACTCAAAACTGCTCCTATTGCAACTCCACTTGCATCACATCTTACTTGAAATGTCTTTTCAAAATTTGACAAGACCAAAATTAGTCATTCTGTTATTTTCTCCTTCAATATATTGAAGCTCCTCTCGACCTTCCATTTAAAATACTTGTGCTTCTTCTTCAATGTATCCATCAATGGTGCACAAATTCCACTTAAGTATCTGGTGAACTTCCTATAGAATCTTGCTAATCCATCGAAGCTCCTTACCTCAAACATACTCCTTGGTGACAACCATTATTTGATTTCTTTCACCTTCTCTGGATCCATCTTCAGTTCATTTGAAGAGATCAAAAAACCCAAGAAAATGAGTTTTGTCTTCATAAAAGACAACTTCTTCGGATTTATCAACAACTTCTCCTGTTGTAGCCTCCTCATCACTAATGTCAGGTGAATCAAATTCTCTTCTTTAGTCCTGCTAAATATCAATATATCATCTAGATACACAACCAT